>JASDQU010817944.1:106932-119920 GCA_032191745.1 Picea mariana
GAGAAGGATGAAGATCCACAGTTCTTTATGGTCAGGAAGCCTAGAATTGTCCTGGCAAGCACAAGAGTGGACGACTTGCCTGAGGAGATTCAGGAACTGCTGGGAGAGTTCGATGATATCATCGTGGACGAACTACCTCGTTCGTTACCACCGATGAGGAGTGTAAGTCATCATATAGACCTCATACCCGGGGCAAGTCTACCGAATAAGGCTGCATACAAGTTGACACCTCAGGAGAACGAGGAAGTCAAAAGGTAGGTATAGGATCTGCAGGATAAAGGACTGATGAGAGAAAGTCTGAGTCCATGTGCCGTTCCAATGGTACTGAGTCTGAAGAAGGATGGAGGCTGGAGGATGTGTATAGACTCAAGGGCGATAAATAAAATTACCATCAGGTACAGATTTCCATTGTCGAGAATGGATGATTTGATGGATTGCCTAAGTGGGGCAAATTACTTTTCCAAGATAGATCTTAAGAGAGGATATCATCAGATCCGGATGAGAGAGGGAGATGAGTGGAAGACAGCATTCAAAACAAACGAGGGTTTGTACAAATGGTTGGTCATGCCGTTTAGGTTGACAAATGCACCAAGCACTTTTATGAGGCTGATGAATGAAGTCCTGCAGGAATTCATTGACAAATTTGTGGTCGTATACTTGGACGATATACTGATTTTCAGCAAGACCAAGGCTGAACATGTGAGGCATTTAGTCATTGTGATGAGAAGACTGCAACAGGAGAAGCTGCTGATCAATTTGAAGAAGTGTTCCTTCGTGCAGACAGAAATCATTTATTTGGGTTTTGTAATCTCAGAAAATGAATTGAATATGGATCCTGAGAAGGTGAACGTAATCAGGAATTGGCCATCGCCAAGGAATGTTTTTGAGGTGAGGAGCTTTCATGGTCTGGCTAGTTTCTATAGGAAATTCAATCGGAATTTTAGTGAAATTAGCGCAGCAATGATGGACACTATGAAGAAGCGGCATAAGGTTTTCCATTGGACAGCAAAGGCTGAAAGGAGCTTCAATTTGTTGAAGTGAAAGATAACTGAGCAACCATTGTTAGTGTTGCCTGATTTTCAGAAAACCTTCCAGGTGAAATGTGACGCCAGTGGGTATGCTGTCGGAGGGGTTTTGAGTCAGGATGACAGACCTGTAGCATATTACAGCGAGAAATTGGATGATGCGAAGCTGAAATACTCCACGTACGACAAAGAGTTCTATGCCATCATACAGGCATTGAAAAAGTGGAGGCATTACTTGATACCCAAGTAATTCATTTTGTACAGCGATAATCACTCATTGCAGTTCGTGAGTCAACAGGAGAAGTTGAACCAGAAGCATGCGAAATGGGTAGAGTACATGCATAATTTCACATTTGTGATAAAGCACATTTCGGGAACTGCTAACAAGGTGGCTGATGCCTTGAGCAGGAAATGTTTATTGCTACAGGAGTTTAGAGTCAAGACCTTGGGTTTTGAAAATCTAAAAGATATGTATGCAGATGATGCAGACTTTTCAGAAGCATACGAGGCAGCCGAGAACTCAGTTCTCAGAGATCGGAGCCCGTGGATTGATTATATGATCCAGGAAGAGTTGTTGTTCAGGGGCAATCAACTGTGCATTCCGAATTGCTCCATGAGGGAGAATTTAGTAAAGGAGAAGCACAGTGGAGGCTTAGCAGGTCATTTTGGACATGACAAGACATTTGCCAAGCTGAGCGAATCATATTATTGGCCAGGCATGCGTGCAGATGTGAAGAGGTTTTTTAACAGGTGCCGAATATGTCAACATGCGAAGGGCCGAAAGAAGAACACAGGGTTATATTAGTCGTTTCCTATACCCGAGCGGCCATGGGAGGCCATAAGCATGGACTTTGTGTTGGGTTTTCCGAGAACACAGAGGGGAGTTGATTCCATTTTTGTGGTGGTAGACAGGTTCTCGAAAATGGCACATTTCATTCCGTGTCATAAGACCAGCAATGCAACCCACATCGCAAATTTGTTTTTCAAAGAGATTGTCTGATTGCATGGATTGTCGAGAAGCATAGTCTTGGATCGAGATACCAAGTTCATAGGTCATTTCTGGAGGACACTATGGAAGAAGCTGGGTACTAATTTCGCTTTTAGCTCAGCATACCATCCGCAGATAGGTGGGTAGATGGAAGTGGTCAACAGAAGCTTAGGGGATCTATTCAAGAGCCTGGTGGCAGAGCACCACAACAGTTGGGATCAGATCCTACCACAGGCAGAGTTCACGTACAACGATTCGGTGAATCAGAGTACAGGTAAGAGCCCATTCCAAATTTTGTATGGGACACATCCGAGAGGAGTTTCTGAGCTCAGAGAGTCAGAACAGGCTGAAACTAGCAGCACTCATGCAGAAGAGTTCGCAGAGGAAATGCAGGAACTTCACGCACAGGTGAGATAGCGACTGCAGAAGGCGAATCAAGAGTATAAGCGCAGAGCCGATCAGAGGAAGAGATGGCTTCAGTTTGAAGTTGGAGACATGGTTCTGGTGCACTTAAGGAAATAAAGGTTCCAAAGGGGAACATATGACAAGCTCAAGATGAAGAAGATTGGGCCGTGCAGAGTCCTTAAGAAATTTGGCAAGAACGCATATGAGCTTGAGTTGCCAGAGGGCATTGGGATATCTCCGATTTTCAATATTTTGGATTTATACCCCTACAGGGCCAAGGAAGCAGACACTAGAACTGAGGAACCAGTGGTCGAGTGGAAGAAGCAATTACCAGTTGCACAGAAGCCACAGATGGAGTGCATACTAGATAAGCGAGCAGGTAAGAAGACCAGGAGAAAGCAATATTTTGAATACTTGGTAAAATGGAAGAATCACCCAGTGGAGGATGCTAGCTGGGAGATAGAGGCTGTTATACAGAAACATGGTCACACCATGCAGGAGCTCATGAACAGGAGCCCATAAAATATTTTGAGCCGAGGAGTATGATGTTGGAGCATCCACACCTCATCAAGCGAGCCAGCGCGAGGAGAAAGAAAGACAGCTGGGAAACACTAGCGCCAATTTTTAAACACCTTAATTTGAAGCACCAAACATTAATATGTTGATGTGATGAAGCACACTTTTATATTGTAACGGACCTTGAGCGGATAAGCTCTCGTCCTTAGGTAGCTGAGACATTTATTAGATTTAATGCAGGTAGATAAAATAGTTAAGTCTAGAATAGATAGTTTTACTTTCGAGAGGGAAAACGGAATATAGGCACCCTCCTTGTATTATTGTATTCATTATCATTTGTATTCATAGGAGAGATAGGAGCAAACAGAGGAGAGAACTTGTGAAGGACACCCATGTACAGATTGAATTAATAGAAGAAAGACTTTGATTCAATTCCATGGCTGCGTTTGAATTCTGTGTGTTGTTGATATTATGCTGTTGCATACTTGCTTATTTTTATGCTTATCTTCTATATGCTGCGTATGTGATTGCATATCAGGTTCGAAACCTGAGAGAATGAGAAATGAGTTTCAATTGTTTCTCTGTTTGAGCCGGGAGATTCTTGCATAGAGTGCAGTTGAATTCATCCGCATAGAGTGCGTTGATGAGGCTTAGCAGTTAAACTCTCGTTCTCGTTCACCCAGAAGTTGTCTTGGGTAGAAAGAGCCATGCAAGACGTGCACAGGCTGGATGAGGTCTCAGAATTACGGTTCTGAGCTAAGGCATTGATAGACCGTTGCTGCAGGAGTGCGCAAGGTCAAGAAGGCTTCAACAATTAGTGTGTTGGAAGTAAGGCCACAAAGAGTGCGTGCAGGGAGTTTCCAGAAGGAACCTAGAGGCTATAAAAGCTCAGGAAAGAGAGGCCTTCGAAGTAGTCGAAGAGCAGCAGAGAAAACGTCTGTGAAACAGGCCGCAAGGAGGAGCGAGTGGGTTGACGAAAAATTCTCGTGGAGAGACACTTTTTATCCGTGTATTGTGTAAGGAAGAAAGTGGATGTAAAGTATATAGTGAAGACGGAAGAAGTCCAAACTGGGAGAAGCTTCGAGGTGGAGAGATTTCTCAATAGGAAGAGAATCGATGACTTGAATTCTTCGTAGAGAATTTCGAAGATCACGAATCGACTCGTGGGTCAGACGTATCGGGAATTCGCAAGGGAAGACTCCTACTTCTCGTAGAGGGAAATCGCGAGAACGCGAGAAACGATGTCTAGGAAATATCGTGCATGGCATGGGTCATTGTCGGGTGATGCGACAGGTGATCTCGGGACATCGGGACTCAGGAGTTGAAGGATCAAGAGATTGGTATCGCGAGTAACGAGAGGCGAGATAGCAGGGTTGTCAGAATCTTGGAGTTTCGGAGCTCAGAAGTTGGGACCCCGAAAGTGTAGTGACGCGAGTTGCGAAGTTGCAATAGCGCGAGGTCCCGATACACCGAAGGAAGGTCAACGTTGACCAGAGACATTGGGTCTCGGAGATCCAAGGACAATATATCCAGCTGTTGAACTCACAAAGTCGCGAGAGCTGATCCTCCGGTAACTAAGGAAGGGGGGATCGCGCGAGGGGGAAGAGTCACTGTGGGTATGAAGAATCCCAAGAGGGGATCAGAAGAACCTTTGAGTTCTTCAAGCCGAGGAGGAAGAAGGTCCTGGTGAGAGCGACTGTACTCCGGGGATCAGGTAGGGTTGCGTTAGAGTGGTATCAGAGCAGCAGTATCTTTGTTTTCTGAAGCAGAGACATAAGAGACATAATGCCACCCAGAAGAGAAAGGCAGTCACTTGATCGTGAGGAAAGGGATGCCCAAAGAAGAGGTAGGTTGGCAGGTAACCCAGAGATGGAGCACTAGATGAGAGATCTCTGAGCATGGATGGAGGAGATGGAGACTGCGCAGAGGCGTGGAGCTAGTACAACAGAGTTGAGCGATTCCGAAGTGGAAGAGGAAGATGGACATGATGAAGGAGAGGTCTCAGCAGAAGATGCTTCAACCGAGAGGTTGATTAGAGCCATTGCCAGAATGAGCTCAAAGACTAAGATGGACATTCCCGTCTATGAGGGAAGTCTAAATGCAGAAGAGTTGCTGGATTGGATCCGAGCACTCGATACCTACTTCGATTATGAAGATATCGAAGAGGACAAGAAGGTGAGGCATGCAGTCATGAAGTTGAATTGACATGCAGCCTTATGGTGGGACGAGCTGCAGGCGGACAGGCGTTCCAAAGGAAAATAAAAGATTAAGAGCTGAGATCGGATGATCGCCAAGATGAAGGCGAAGTTCATTCCGAGAGACTACCAGATCACTCTGTTCAGGCGAATGCAGAACCTGAGACAGAAACTGATGTCGGTGAAGGAATACACCGAAGAATTCTATAGGCTCAACATTCGAGCAGGTCACCGAGAGAGTGATGATGAAAAGGTGGCGAGGTATCTGAATGGGTTGAGATATGACATTGAGGACGCGCTAAGCATGGTTACCATATGAACAGTTGAGGATGCATACTAGATGGCTCTGAAAGCTAAGGAGAAGCTGAGCCGCAAGCAGGGATAGTGAGGGTGAGGCAGAAGCTATCCTAGAGGCAAGGCGGTTGCCAAAGAAAGAACACAGAAGCCCAAGGAGGAATGGCAGAGGCCTCAGGGTAGAACTGAGAGAGGTGGTACTTCACAGCAGAGGCAGCCACAACTTGAATAAAGGCACCAATATGCTGAGCCGAGGAGGCAGCATACTGAGCAGGGTGGTGGATATGCTGACGCCAACACTATCCCTCGTACCCGAGGTAGAGGAAGAGGCCGTGGAGGAGTTATCACATGTTTCACATGTGGAAAAGACAGACACAAGGCCGTTGACTGTCTAGACAAGAAGATGGATAGAAGTGAAGCTCACATCGCTGAGGTGCAGCAGAGGCGTGATGTTGAGAGCGAGGATGCGGACAGCGGAAGATTGCTTGGGAGAACAAAATTCTTTTGGCACCTGAGAAAGAGGTGGACAGCTCAGTGCAGCGGAGCAGAATGTTCAGAATGACTTGTACAGCCAAGGACATGAAGTGCAAGGTCATAGTGGATAGTGGGAGCACCGATAATCTCGTTTTGACCGAGATGGTGGAGAAATTGGAGCTGGGAACAACTAAGCACCCAAGTCCATATAAAGTCTCATGGTTACAGAAAGGACACCGGGTAAGTGTCACTAAACAGTGATTAGTTAAATTTAAAATTGGGAATTATCATGATGAGATTCTGTGTGATGTCATTCCCATGGATGTATGTCACATACTGCATG
Organism: Picea mariana; assembly: GCA_032191745.1. NCBI lineage: Eukaryota > Viridiplantae > Streptophyta > Pinopsida > Pinales > Pinaceae > Picea > Picea mariana. The sequence continues at coordinate 113,173 of JASDQU010817944.1, forward strand.
GTAGGCCATGGAAATATGATAGAAATGTTGTTCATGACGGAAGGATGAACACATACACCTTAGAGAAGGATGGGAGAGCACACAAATTGCTCCCAATAAAAGATAAAGAGGCGAAGACGGAATTTAGCAGCACCATACTTCTCATGAGTGGGAAAGAACTTCTCACAGAGCTAGAGAAGGATGAAGATCCATAGTTCTTTGTGGTCAGGAAGCCTAGAATTGTCCTGACAAGCACAAGAGTGGACGAATTGCCTAAGGAGATTCAGGAACTGCTTGGAGAGTTTGCTGATATCATCGTGGATGAACTACCTCGTTCGTTACCACCGATGAGGAGTGTAAGTCATCATATAGACCTCATACTCGGGGCAAGTCTACCGAATAAGGCCGCATACAGGTTGACACCTCAGGAGAACGAGGAAGTCAAAAGGTGGGTACAGGATCTGCAGGATAAAGGACTGATCAGAGAAATTCTGAGTCCATGTGCCATTCCAACGGTACTGATTCCGAAGAAGGATGGAGGTTGGAGGATGTGTACAGACTCCAGGGCGATAAATAAAATTACCATCAGGTACAGATTTCCACTGCCGAGAATGGATGATCTGATGGATTGCCTAAGTGGGGCAAATTACTTTTCCAAGATAGATCTCAAGAGCGGATATCATCAAATCCAGATGAGAGAGGGAGATGAGCAGAAGACAACATTCAAAACAAACGAGGGTTTGTACGAATGGATGGTCATGCCGTTTGGGTTGAAAAATGCACCAAGCACTTTTATGAGGCTGATGAATGAAGTCCTGCGGGAATTCATTTGCAAATTTGTGGTCGTATACTTGGACGATATACTCATTTTCAGCAAGACCAAGGCTGAACACGTGAGGCATTTAGCCATTGTGATGAGAAGACTGCAACAGGAGAAGCTGCTGATCAATTTGAAGAAGTGTTCCTTCATGCAGACAGAACTCATTTATTTGGGTTTTGTAATATCGGCAAATGAATTGAAGATGGATCCTGAGAAGGTGAACGAAATCAGGAATTGGCCATCGCCAAGGAATGTTTTTGAGGTGAGGAGCTTTCATGGTCTGGCTAGTTTCTACAGGAAATTCATTCGAAATTTTAGTGGAATTAGCACAGCAATGATGGACACTATGAAGAAGTGGCATAAGGTTTTCCATTGGACAGCAGAGGCTGAAAGGAGCTTCAATTTGTTGAAGCAAAAGATAACTGAGCAACCAGTGTTAGTGTTGCCTGATTTTCAGAAAACCTTCCAGGTGAAATGTGACGGCAGTGGGTATGCTGTCGGAGGGGTATTGAGTCAGGATGACAGACCTGTAGCATATTACAGTGAGAAATTGGATGATGCGAAGCTGAAATACTCCACGTACGACAAAGAGTTCTATGCCATCATACAGGCATTGAAAAAGTGGAGGCATTACTTGATACCCAAGGAATTCATTTTGTACAGCGATAATCACGCATTGCAATTCGTGAGTCAACAGGAGAAGTTGAACCAGAAGCATGCGAAATGGGTAGAGTACATGCAGAATTTCACGTTTGTGATAAAGCACATTTCAGGAACTGCTAACAAGGTGGCTGATGCCTTGAGCAGGAAATGTTTATTGCTACAGGAGTTTAGAGTCAAGACCTTGGGTTTTCAAAATCTGAAAGATATGTATGCAAATGATGCAGACTTTTCATAAGCATACGAGGCAGCTGAGAACCCAGTTCTCAGAGATCGGAGCCCGTGGATTGATTATATGATCCAGGAAGGGTTGTTGTTCAGGGGCAATCAACTGTGCATTCTGAATTGTTCCATGAGGGAGAATTTAGTAAAGGAGAAGCACAGTGGAGGCTTAGTAGGTCATTTTGGACATGACAAGACATTCGCCAAGATGAGTGAATCATATTATTGGCCTGGCATGCGTGCATATGTGAAGAGGTTTCTTGACAGGTGCCGAATATGTCAACATGCGAAGGGACGAAAGCAGAACACAGGGTTATATCAGCCGTTTCCTATACCCGAGCGACCATGGGAGGCCATAAGCATGGAATTTGTGTTGGGTTTGCCGAGAACATAGAGGGGAGTTGATTCCATTTTTGTGGTGGTAGACAGGTTCTCGAAAATGGCACATTTCATTCCATGTCATAAGACCAGCGATGCAACCCACATCGCAAATTTGTTTTTCAAAGAGATTGTTCTATTGCATGGATTGCCGAGAAGCATAGTCTCGGATCGGGATACCAAGTTCATAGGTCATTTCTAGAGGATGCTATGGAAGAAGATGGGTACTAATTTGGCTTTTAGCTCAGCATACCATCCGCAGACAGATGGGCAGACGGAAGTGGTCAACAGAAGCTTAGGGGATCTGTTGAGGAGCCTTGTGGCAGAGCACCACAACAGTTGGGATCAGATCCTACCACAGGCAGAGTTCACGTACAATGATTTGGTGAATCGGAGTACAGGTAAGAGCCCGTTCCAAATTTTGTATGGGACACAACCGAGAGGAGTTTCTGAGCTCAGAGAGTCAAAACAGGCTGAAACTAGCAGCGCTCGTGCAGAAGAGTTCGCGGAGGCAATGCAATAACTTCACGCACAGGTGAGACAGCGACTGCAGAAGGCGAATCAAGAGTATAAGCACAGAACCGATCAGAGGAAGAGACAGCTTCAGTTTGAACTTGGAGACATGGTTCTGGTGCACTTAAGGAAAGAAAGGTTCCCAAGGGGAACATATGACAAGCTCAAGATGAAGAAGATTGGGCCGTGCAGAGTCCTTAAAAAATTTGGCGAGAACGCATATGAGCTTGAGTTGCCAGAGGGCATTGGGATATCTCTGATTTTCAATATTTCGGATTTATACCCCTACAGGGCCAAGGAAGCAGACACTGGAACTGAGGAACCAGTGGTCAAGTGGTAGAAGCAATTACCAGTTGCACAGAAGCCGCAGACAGAGTGCATACTGGATAAGGGAGCAGGTAAGAAGACCAGGAGAAAGCAATATTTTGAATACCTGGTAAAATGGAAGAATCACCCAGTGGAGGATGATAGCTGGGAGACAGAGGCCGTTATACATAAAAATGGTCACACCGTGCAGGAGCTCATGGACAGGAGCCCATGAAATCTTTTGAGCTAAGGAGTATGATGCAAGAGCATCCACACCTCATCAAGCGAGCCAGCGCGAGGAGAAAGAAAGACAGCTGGACAGCACTAGCGCCAATTTTGAAACACCTTAATTTGAAGCACCAAACATTAATACGTTGATGTGATGAGGCACACTTGTATATTGTAACGGACCTTGAGCGGATAAGCTCTCGTCCTTAGGTAGCTGAGGCATTTATTAGATTTAATGCAGGTAGATAAAATAGTTAAGTCTAGATTAGACAGTTTTACTTTCGAGAGGGAAAACGGAATATAGGCACAATCCTTGTATTATTGTATTCATTCTCATTAGTATTCATAGGAGAGACAGGAGAAAATAGAGGAGAGAACTTGTGAATAACACCCATGTACAGATTGAATTAATAGAAGAAAGACTTTGATTCAATTCCATGGCTGCGTTTGAATTCTGTGTGTTGTTGATATTATGTTGTTGCATACTTGCTTCTTTTTATACTTATCTTCTATATGCTGCGTATGTGATTGCATATCAGGTTCGAAACCTGAGAGAATGAGAAATGAGTTTCAATTGTTTCTCTGTTTGAGCTGGGAGATTCCTGCATAGAGTGCAGTTGAATTCATCCGCATAGAGTGCGTTGATGAGGCTTAGCAGTTAAACTCTCGTTCTCGTTCACCCAGAAGTTTTCTTGGGTAGAAAGAGCCGTGCAAGACATGCGAAGGTTGGATGAGGTCTCAGAATTACGGTTCTGAGCTAATGCATTGATAGATTGTTGCTGCAGGAGTGCACAAGGTCGAGAAGGCTTCAACACTTAGTGTGTTGGAAGTAAGGCTGCAAGGAGTGCATGCAGGGAGTTTCTAGAAGGAACCTAGAGGCTGTAAAATCTCAGGAAAGAGAGGCCTTCGAAGTAGTCGAAGAGTAGCAGAGAAAACATCCGCGAAACAGGCCGCAAGGAGGAGTGAGTGGGTATATGGACAAGTCTTGTGGAGAGACACTTTTTATCCTTGTTTTGTGTAAGAAAGAAAGTGGACGTAAACTCTATAGTGAAAATGGAAGAAGTCCGAACCGGGAGAAGCTTCGAGGTGGAGAGATTCCTCAATAGGAAGAGAATCGACGACTTGAATTCGTCGTAGAGAATTCTGAAGATCACGACTCGACTCATGGGTCAGACGTATCAGGAATTCGCAAGGGAAGACTCCTACTTCTCGTAGAGGGAAATCGCGAGAACACGAGAAATGACGTCCCGAAAATATCGTGCATGGCGTGGGTCATTGTCGGCTGATGCGACAAGTGATCTCGGGACATCGGGTCTCAGGAGTTGAAGGATCAAGAGATTGGTCTCGCGAGTGGCGAGAGGCGAGATAGTAGGGTTGCCGACATCTCGGAGTTTCGGAGCTTGGGAGTTGGGACCCCGAAAGTGTAGTGACGCGTGTCGCGAAGTCGCGATAGCACGAGGTCCCGATACGTCGAAGGAAGGTCAACGTTGACCAGAGACATCGGGTCTCGGAGATCCAAGGACCATATATCCAGCTGTTGAACTCGCGAAGTCACGAGAGCCGATCCTCCGGTAACTAAGGAAGGGGGGATCGCGCAAGGGGGAAGAGTCACTGTGGGTACAAAGAATCCCAAGAGGGGATCAGAAGAAACTTTGAGTTCTTCGGGCCGAGGAGGAAGAAGGTCCTGGTGAGAGCGACTGTACTCCGGGGATCGGGTAGGGTTGCATCAAAATGCATGATTTGAGAGATATTTCTGTCTCTTGACGAGGAAAATTTCAGTTGTGGAAATTATTAGTGATGCCCAAAATGTTCATTCATTGTATAAATATATAAGAAAGTTCAGAGCCAAGGGGATGCATGAAATAGAGAGGAGGATTTTATCCTTTCTTTTTTGTATATTATTTATTTTGTAAACTTTTTTTCTTTTCAAATGGAGTAATAGATGGTTGGAATTTTTGGAAGAATGGACGAGTATTTTCAAAGAAGAATATGAAATTTTAGGTTTCTTAATGTATTTTCTCTTGTGAGTAAAATAGTTTTATTTTCATTATAATATCTTCATATTATTTGAATAATTAATTATGCATTGATTTAAATTAGCTTTAGTCTTTTTTATCAATACATAGTTAATTGCTATCATTTATAATAATAATAATAATAATCTATTTTTAAGGTCATGACCAAGCCAGCACACCAAATTGGTGTATGAGACCCCCTTGTTTGTGGGACAAGGGACCCCCCTCCACCTAGCCATTTGACTGGTAAACTCTACGAAGGTATACATACCCTACCCCCCTTTGGATTTGAACCTGTGACCTCTTAAGAGGAAACACATGTTCTTAACCATTAGGCCCACTCAGGCTGTATATATTAATTTTTTCAATCTTTAAGAATCTATTATCCCAAAAGTTCTTCATGGACCATACGATGAATATATTTTGTTAAAACTATATGAGAAAACAATTTACTCTTTGGATTTTGTGCTTTTGTAGATTGTGTAATGTTAATATTGTTTCTCATATAATTTTTTAATATGAAACTTTATTTGTATTGAATTAGCTTTAGACTATTCTACATATAATTTTTCTATATCATGTTTTTCTTTATGTTGTCCATAATCTGTCGTTGCATTTTGTATGTGTGATCAATTGACCATTTGATTATTGTTAAATTTATTCCTAATGTTAAATTATGGATAATATCAATACTTAGAATTGAGTTTTCTTTTGTTCTTAAATATTGATTATCTTAAGATCACATAATTTTTAATTAGTTGTCTTCCTGATGTTATTAATTTACTCCAAATATCAAACACTTCTTTGAATTTATTCTGGAAGTACTAGTATTGTTCTGTTATAATTTTCCTTTAAAAGCAGGACAAACAGGAGCTCAAACAACACAGAGATATAAACTCAGTTTTGTTGATTAACAACAGGTTAGTGTGTGTGTGTTATTTTATTAATTATTTATTAATGAAACAAAAATTGCATTAATTAGTTTTTGACTGTTACTGTGTCATTGTTTCAATTGTATTTGCTTAGTATTTATTAGTTTTAAATCTTTAAACATTCAAGAAACAAAAAGACTTATGTTCTTTCTTTATCTTAATTAGAAACACTATTACAAACATCCATTTCACAAGATTTCAAGTAAACTTTGCAAATTGTATATATATTATTTATAATCATTTGTATATTCACGTTTCTATTTCTTTTTTTCTTATGGGGAATAGAATCATGGTGAATATGTCCCTGTAACTAGGATATGGTGCCCCGAGTCTAATGCAACTAACGGTTCACACATTTGAATCTCATTTAGTGTTTTATGATGAGTTTCAACTTTCCTCCACAAGACATTCAGGGACATATTAACAGTTTCGTCTAGAGAAATAAAATCTCAAAGTAATTATTTCTTAAGAAAGTAGGTTTTGTTGATGTTTGTAGCATCAAGAAAGTGTTTCCACACAAGTATAAAATTCTAGATGTGTGGAAGTCATCCAAAGCCTTCTACCTTGAGACTTTAGTTTAATTAAAGGAATTATTAAAGTAAGGTTCTCTTAATAGTGAGTTGAGTTTTATTTAAAGAAATGTTTTAATTAGCATTAGTGAATTAAATAATAACCATTGATATCAAGTGAGGTGA
>JASDQU010817945.1:0-11779 GCA_032191745.1 Picea mariana
CATTGATATAACACTTGGATTATATGGTTAAATTGCTCTATTACTGATTCACCCCCCCTCTCAGTAATCCAACAGATCTACCTCCCCCTACTTCGGTTAGACAATTGCGCACTATGCTGGGACATACTGGATACTACAGAAAGTTCATCAAAGCCTATGCACAAATAAAAACACCCATGAAAAAGCGTTTAAAGAAAGATTGTCAGTTTGAATGGACAGAATAATGCCATCAGAGCTTCAACACACTGAAATAGAAAATGGTCACTGTACCTATTCTGGCTTTCCCAGATTGGAGTAAGGAATTCCATGTGCATGTTGATGCATCATATATTGCATTAGGAGCAGTGTTAGCACAACCAAGAGCAAGAGATATCAACCATTAGTTAGCCTTTGCTAGCAGGAAGCTTTCTACAGCTGAAATAAACTATACCACCACTGAAAGAGAAGGTTTAGCCATGGTGTACGTGCTGCAGAAGTTTCGACATTACTTGTTGGGAAGACATTTTAAGATGTTCAATGATCGCTCTGCATTGAAATACTTAGTCAAAAATCCAGTGTTGGGGGGAAGAATATGCAGATGGTTACTGTTATTCCAGGAATATGATTTTGAGATTGTGGTCAAGCCAGGAAGAATGAACAAGGGACCTAATCACTTGTCGAGGTTAGAGCATGGAGTGGAACCTACTAGCTTGGAGGATACACTACCAGACACACAGCTTCTAGCCATCAGAAAGTTTGATGATCACTTTTCCGAGATAGTCCAGTTCCTTTCTACAGGAATAACACCTCGCGAATATACAGTCATTCAAAAGAAACAACTGGTAGTTTGTGATGCAGATTTTTCACTTATAGCTGGACAACTATATAAGATGGGACCTAATGAGATCTTGAGAAGATGTGTCATGAAGACCAAAAGACCACTGATTCTAGCAGAAGCACATGAAGGCATTGCAGGAGGACATTATGTAGGGAAAGCAACCGCGCAAAAGATTCTTAGAGATGGCCTCTGGTGGCCTACTTTACACAAATATTCTAAGGAATACTACAAAGCTTGTGATGCATGCCAAAGAGTGGGGAAACCCTCTAGAAGGGATGAGATTCCTTTAGTACCTCAGCTAACCTTACAGGAATTTTAGAAATGGGTTATTGATTTTGTGGGACCTATCAACCCACCAGAAAAGTGCAGAGGAGCTCAATACATCATCACTGCGACAGAGTATTTGACCAGATGGGCAGAAGCAAGAGCAGTTAAGGACTATAGTGCAAATACAACTGCACGATTCATCGTTGATGATATCATAACCTAATTTGGATGCCCAAAGGTCCTTATGAGTGATCAAGGTACACATTTTATCAATAAGACTATTGAAGCTTGACTCAGGAATTTGTAGNTAGGTTATGATATCATAACCTAATTTGGATGCCCAAAGGTCCTTATGAGTGATCAAGGTACACATTTTATCAATAAGACTATTGAAGCTTGACTCAGGAATTTGTAGTTCACCATCAAAAGAGCACTCCATACCACCCACAAGCGAATGGGGTAGTCGAAGCCTTTAATAAGATCTTGGAGACAACGTTGACAAAGATTTGCAGTGTAAACAAAGATGATTGGGATTTGAGAGTACCAACAGTGTTATAGGATTATAGAACCACTTGTAAGAAGCTAACAATGCAGACTCCCTTTAAGTTGGTTTATGGTTTGGAAGCAGTGGTACCTATCGAATACTTGGTTCCTAGTCTAAGAATTGAAACGTTTACAGATATGGATGACACTGGCGTTGTTCAAGACAGACTTGCGCAGTTGATAGAACTAGACGAAGACATGTTTATTGTAGGATTTCATCAGTAGGTATAGAAGGAAAGAGGAAAGGCCTACCATGACAGACATATCAAGAAGAAAGCTTTTAAGAAAGGAGATCTGGTATTGGTATATGACAGCAAGTTCATGAAACATCTAGGGAAGTTCAAGACACATTGTCTTGGGCAATTTGAGGTCGCCTATGTTACAGAAGGAGGAGATGCGCAGTTGAAGACTTTGAATGGAGAATGGAAGGAAGGTTTAGTGAATGGGAGTTGGTTAAAATTGTATTATGATAGCTAGCTGCCCCGTAGTTCTCAGTAAAAGAAAAAGAAAAAGGGTCTAGGTACCAGGTGCAGTTGAAACTGGGTGCCAGACACAGAAAAGACAGTGTGCACATGACAGGGGGGGACAGAGTAGAAAGCAAGTTGAAGTGAAACAGAAGGTTCGCTACTACAGTGCCTCGGGATGAGTCACAGGTGAGTGTTGGGGGCCTGTTAGCCCTTGGTTATGGATTAAAGAAGAAAGCGAAGAAAAAGGAAGAGAAAAGATGAAGCATGAACTGCGCGGAAGGTACATTAACTGAGAATGGGTCGAAGTGATCAAAGAAGCAGAAAAGAAGGAGCGAAGTAAAGAAAAGTGAGCCATTGAATGAGAATATCGAGGAAGACATATAAGCAAGGAAGATGGACCGTGGACAACTCAGCAAGTGGAAAAAGATGTCAACAAGTGCTTTGGAGCACCTCACCGAAAAGGCGAAAAGATAGGTTGGCAAAGCCATGAAAACGTAGGTCAAGTGGACCTAAGGTTTTAGACACCTAGGGTTTTGGTATTTAGGGTTTTGACACCTAGGTTTCAACCTAGGGTTGTCCGAGAGTCATTGTAATGTAGAAATAAAGATCGAGAGGATTGAGGGAAGGTTGGTTGGAGGTTGTTGTCGTTGTTGTTCATTCAAGGTTGGTCATTGTTCGTTGTTGTTGTGTGAGAGAGAAGTGTTGTGTACGAGAGCATTCTTGTATTGTAAGATATTCAGCTGCGTGAGGAGATCAACGCTGTAGTTGGATGCACAGGGAGGGGAGATCGAGAAGAGAGACAAAGAGAAATATATGCAAGCTAAGAGCACAGATAGAAATGTATGTTTCCATCTTAATATATCAAGAAACATAGTTCTGTGGACGTAGCCCTAGGGATATGGTGAACCACGTATACCTTGTTGTCCTCTGTGATTGATGATGTGTTCTTTTCATTCTGTTATACTGTTATTGAATTATTGTGTTAGATTTGAGATGTAACTTGTGAGGTAAGCTTAGAGAGGTAAAGACTAGCTCGTTTTCTAAGTGTTGTTGTTTTGGATCCACTTTTCATTTCTTCTGGTTGTAGACACCTGTGTCCTGCAACCCCCTATTTCCACTTCGGGTGATACTGCATCTGCTCTGTAGGTTTTTTCGAAAGGGCCAGTAGTTAGGGCTTGTTGGAGCATTGTTAGAGTTGAAACTTGGGTTTGTCCTTGTGCCAACACATATCACTAACTATATACCACCTGTGAACACATGATTCATCCACCTATATGTATGGTACATTCATACATTCTTTCCATGTGTCATCCTCACAGTGGTGACACATGTCACCTTTGACCCTTTGACTTTTCCCTAGTTTGACTTGAACTTTGACCGACTATATCTTTTGCATACAAGCTTTGTTTGAGGCAATTTTAACGCTATTAGAAATCTATCACAGAGCTATAGGAAATGATGTAGTTTTAGATAGCATTTGAGATAGTCAATTTTTTATATTTTCTAGATCCTCCTGGACCTCTATGAGCATTATGGATCTTCCTAGACCTTCTGTGAACATTCTAGATCCTCCTGGATCATTCATGTACATGTTTCATTAAAATTGTTGATGAGCTTCCCTGAAATTCACCTCCTAGAGTCTAGAACCAATAAAATGGTCCACCTCTAGTGTTAAATAACTCCAACATAGAGGTTAGTACACTATACCAATAGGTTATCCAAATCATCATGGATACATGGGAAAGGGGTAAGCATGCCTATCAAAGTATAAAAATGATATGCCCTTTACATTTAACATAGATACATGTACATACATTACATACTCCACTCATGTTAGGTACACACTCAAACTTTTCAAGGGCTAGGACCACTACTTAGAACATAGCATGACATCATAGACTTGCTACAAATACAATGTGTGACTCTCATTGACATATTCAACACATTATTCAACACACCACTCAAACTTTTACCTTCATTTGATCTCCTTCTGCTTCCATATGCATTGTTTCCTCAACATTTTCATCAACTTCCCTCACTACAAGGAGAACACCTTCTAGTGGAGGTTTTACAAGGGTTTTTAGTGTTACAAAATTTGGAAAATTTTTCAAACAAACCACAGCTACAACCTCCTCTATTGGTTGTGGAGGGTTTAGCGAAGGTTTAAACGAATGTTCCATATAACTAAAAACAATTGGACGGGTGGAGGTTGTAGTGGATGTTTTTTTTTCTGGTGCTTTTATTGTCAAAATGCATCAATGTGACATTAAATAAAATTCTTTGGTGTGTCCATAAACATCAAACGCACCAGAATGAAATTACATAAATGACCCCAGAATGTACATAAAACCACCAAAACGCACTGACGCACCATTAGATGAATTCTCAATGCATACATAAAACAAAAATGCATTGGTGCGTCATTACATGAAATGACCCAGTCTGTACATAAGATAAAAACATATCGGTTCACCATTACATTATTGACCAAGTGCTTACCTATGATGCAAATGCATTGTGGCAGTTATGGTTATTACACCCCATATTTTCATTTTGTTGTATGCAGTGCAAGTGCACTTGTATTCTATGTCTGTCTGAGTGCTTGTATAATTTGTACTTTCCAGTGCTTATATTAAATATAATTCACTGATGTGTTTATATTATTAAATGCGTTAGTGCGTTTAATTTTTTTTAAGAACCATTGTTGTTATTTATTTTAAAAAACAATGCATACTTATCACATGCCCACCATAATATTTTAAAACAATATATATTATCACACATTTTATGCACTCGTGCTTCCATATACTTAATATCCGCCTATGCTTCAACATGATTAATATGCACTTGTGATTGAGTATGATTAATAAGCACCAGTGCATATATCCCCTTAAAAAGCACCATTTTGTGAGTTCATAAGAATGCACCGATATGTATATATTTTAATTAATTATTTTTTTTACAAATATTTTTTTTATAATAATATTGTATTTTATATTAATGTTCTTTCATTTTGATATAATGATTGCATTAATGAATTATCCAATGTATTACACCTCTGTTATTTGCAACAATGTAAATAATTTACATATTAATTAATTAGTTATTTGCAACACTGTAAATCATTCACATATTAATTAATCAACAACACAACATTTTACAATATTTGACAATGCGATAAAATAACAAACTCATTTTATTATATATGAATAAGAGACCCGTGGTCATACAAAATGGGACAACGTAAAGGTCCACAATAATCAAAACAGAACCAATATATAATTTTTATGTAGTTATTGGTAGCATGTCCTCATCCAATTGAGACATTAAGTCCACTACATAAAGCAAAATTCCTGATTTTTACAAACCAATATTACAAAACATACAACTTGCAGTAAAATTCAATTATATTGAATATTGTCATTCATCACTTGAACTACTATCATTGCTAGAGTTGTGTGCATCCCTCATTTCCTGATCAATTGTAGGTGATATTGTACTTTAGTTATTTAAATGAATGTTTTCTTGCTTGACTTCTTTTTGATGTTCCAATTGGTCATGTTCCATCTACAGACATAGAAATAAAGTGTAATAAGTAAATCTACATTTATAACATATTATAATATACATGATTGCGTAAATAAAAAGTGTACCATAACAACGAGTGATTCATAAACCATACACAAGTTTTTGAAGCTTTGTCTCATGCCATGTAACAAAAGTTATTTTGTTGGATCCTCTCCATACTTTGTTTCTTTCATGTTTAATACACCATTACAAAGCATAGTCGATATAATTAATGTAAAAGTTTCTTATTGTTCCATTAATTATAAAACAAGTTGGTAATTTAAATAACATAGCTACTTATAAATTGTTCAATTAGATAATTAGACCTTGATACTTCAACATATAGTCAAAACCCTTAGTTAACTCAATGTTGATCAATTGATGAGTTGGCTCTTCTTTGTATGTTAGCACCTATTAGTAGACATCCATGGATAGGTGTAAATTAATTATTCAAATATAAATATCACAAAAAATATGAAAACTTAAGTGACGTCGAAAACGTAAGTACTCACAAACTTTGTGATCAACCCTTATTTTCCTCATCATACTGTCTTATGTACTAATCGGGTTCCATTTTATTTTCTTTTCTGCAACAAAACAATTGAAAATTAGTATTTAATATGATAAATAAATTTGATGTACATAAAACAATAAATGAATGCTCACATACTTTTGATGCACGTTGTTGTTGGGATGCATCCTCCTGTGATGAAATTATGTTCATTTCTTTTACCGTCTCCTTGTAGACTCTTTTGGACATCCCTACTGGCATGTATTGGATTTCCCCTCATTTGTCACTTGGAATTTTCATAATCTTCCTAAAAAACGAAAAAGAACAATAATGTTTTCTTAAATGGACATGAAAGTAAATATAGAAAAACAAATTAAATTATTAATTATTGGAACACATTACAGAAAAACATGTTTAGTAATAATATCTTTTATATGATTTTTTTTTGTTATTGTAAGTTTTTTCTATTGCAAGTCTCACGGGTCTCAATGACTATGGCTCTAGAAACACTTCTTGTAGTATATGTTTAACCTGATTCTTGGAGTCACTCGATTGATTTTTGTATTATAAGTGGAAATTACATCTATGCATTCTTTCCACTATATCTCTCCAAGCTATGTAAAACATTTTTCCCCTCTCGTTAACTTCAAGCACCACTCTAGATGAACTAATGACCAAGTCATCATCATCATTTACATCCCTAACATTTTGTGTCCTCTTAGAACGAGATTCCATTCCCATACTATCAGTCACTACATAACATTAAGAAAATGTGAAATCAAGTGTTTAAAACTTGTTAATGATCAATGTTAAGAAATCCACTTTTAGTAAAAGTGAAAGAAAAAATTAATGTTGATTACCTTTCGATCCACATCTTTCCTCTCTTTGCGACATTTCCATAAAAATTTTACGCTCTTTTGCACTCATATTACCAACAATATTATCGAGTTTCTTCAATTTTTTTCTCTACATGACATGCATTAACCAATACACATCATTAATTTAAACTTACAAATATTTCAAATTATACATTAATTTTTTCATAAAACTTAAAGAACTTGTCTGCCTCTCTTCTTGGGATGATCTACCATTGCGCTCACTGCAATAATATGTTTCATTTAATCTTCTATCAAATATCTTATATAATTTTTTTTAGGGATAATCATAAATAGAAATTATGAATTTTTAATACAATCTAGCATTTTGGTGATCTTCATTAAACAAAATGCACCGAGGTGTCAAGCATAGAATCACACCGATAAGTATTATTAGTCATTGTGCACCACTAACCCACATGCATATGATACAAAATCAATACTATTTATTTTTTGACCAATTGGTGCTTTACACAAATATATGTGCCCTGGTGCGCTTCTCTATATAGTGAACACCGAGGCGATTTTCTTGTACAGTGCGCAATGGGGCGTTTTTTCTGTATAGTGCACACTATGTACCGCGAACAAGTTTTTTAAAAAAATCACTGACAATGATAGGTTTGAAATGGTTTGGGATCTGATGCAATGAGTGGTACCATTGCAACAGATACCACATGCCCCATATGCAACTAAATAAACCCTATAAAAATCTATTGCTTAAAAAAATAAACCCTAAAAAAATATATTGCTTACAAAAATAAATGCTATAAAAATATATTGCTTAAAAAGATAGCAGAACAAGAAAGCTACGGCTTCCAATATTGAAGGTAACTATGAAACCCTTATATTTTTTTAACATGCATTGAAAATAGTTTGAATCAAACAAGGAAATATTGAAATGATCAGTAGAATGAAATCACATACCTGAAATTTCTTCTCTACATATTTTTATGTTCCCTAAAAAAATGGATCCCTTCCAATTTTGGATGTTCAAAAAAATCCAGCCACTCTAAAGTCTTTCATGGTAAATCTCTCTTCCACAAATCTTCCCTCGAAATTCTGCCAAAAAATGAACTAATGAATATCGTTTTCATTTATAAACAAATACGTTTTGAAAAATAAAATTTCCTCTTCTTTTTCGATGAATATGTAAAAACACTTATTAAACTATACATTTTAAAAATTAAGATTGTCTTCAAATCGGTGGGCCTCACCAAATCGTGCGCCCCGATGCATATATAGTAAAAAACTTATCGATTCCAATTGTATCGACATAATAGAAATGCATACCTTCATTATTAAAATTTACAGATGTTTTGGTTTGCGAAGGTTTTAACATATGTCATAGTTCGATGAATTTCATATTTTTTCTCACTCGTGTGTTCTATATATATAGATATCTGGTGCGTTATAAAATAAATAAATGAACCAATAAATTTTAATATCAGATTCATGCATGTATTGATGATGGTTTTGGATAAAATGCATCGAAAAAATGTTATAATATCAAATGGCCAATACTTCAGATTCTAGGTCATTCCATATCATTGCAAGTTTGTCAGCTTCTCCCACACCATTTAAAGTAAGTCTATATTTTATTTATAATTAATTTATCTTATTGAATTTATGTCATTTATGAATGTGCATTTGAATAATTGTTCATTGAATTTTGTAGGATCATAAATTGGGATCGAGTTTGGATGAGCAAGATATTCGATCAATGCAAAAATGTTGCAAACACTTATTGGAAGAAAGGTACCGCAGACAAATGTTTGATGAAAATGGACAACTTCTTTACCCTGCCAATTGTAACATGCCATCTTCCAGTAACCTGTAGCTTAGGTCAACAATATTACATCGTGAATTGGATCTCTTTTATGACATGTCATTTGTATGTGGTTGTTCAAAATGTAAAGGGTTGAAGAAGAACCCTCGATGTGTCATATGGTCTCATTATATTAATGATCAACTACCCAAAGTTGATGGTCTAATACCTACCACCATGGTAATTAATCCAATGGGTGATATAGAAAAGACATGTAGGAACACTTCCATATGATCCTTTTTTTAAAATTTGGAAGCCAAATAAACTAAATTTCCTCCTAAATTGGCCAACCGTCCTTCTATTGAGTCAATAAATAGTTCTAATAATGAGCCAAAGTATGATATCAATACTACCCAAAACATCACTACTAGGAGATCAAAAAATTTGTATGAGCTAAGAGCAAAAATGTCCAAGTACATAACAAAGTATGTTCAATTGTTGGAAGGTAGTGATGTGTTTCCTCTTCATATACATCTACAAAGTAAATTCCAAACCAGTTACAACCGAGCTTTGTATGGCACTTGGTTGTTGTCCATGCTTGTGTCCGATGTTGGAACCAAAATTTGTTTTTGTGGTAATAGTTATATGATTGCCAAATCTAAAATAGATGTTGCAAATATTAGGTTGTTTATCCTTTCACATATATCTGTTCCTCCCAAATGATCAGGCACTTATGCCATTTTGTGGCCCTGTTTATAGTTAGTCTGATTACTTAAATATTGTCAAATACAAACATATCTATTCCATATATAGTATGTGCATGAATGGTTATGCTTTTGGAAACGTTAACAGGAAAAACCTATTGTACATCGATGGTCATCCACTAACTCGTGGGAACATCGTAGGGTTCATAAATAGTTGTAGGACCTCATTATTTAGGGCAAATTGTTCATTTGAGAAACACTACAGTGAAAAATATTTCTTTATGAAAAGGAATCCATACATTTTTGTTGTTGTGCATGCAATACGTAGTTTGTCTCCTTGTGACAAGTTGTTAATAAACTATAACTTTTGTAGACCACCAACAAATAATCAAAAATGCCTTGCATTGGGTCTGCCTTTAGATGTCCCCTTGGGGAATAAGAAATTTTTTATTGAGTAATTGTATTTTTGGATTTTTAATGCAACTAATGTAAATGTATTGCTTAATTCGACATTAGTTTTATAAAATGTTAGGTTGCATGTTACAATCATTACATCAAAGATGGGGGCTAATATACCTATAACTTCTACACATGGAATTTCGTTTATTTTGTTTATTGAGTTTGCTTAATATTTTATTTCTATTTTTATATAATAATAATGAACCTTAACGATTATAAGGCTTGCACATTGGGGATTGTATTAGGGCCTAATATAGTCCACATCTGGAAAATAATGTATTTTCCCTTAAATCTGATGCTTTATGGATTATTAATGATACAAAGGGCCCTATAATATCAATAGTCTCACAAAGGGAATATGGAAATTATCACTTACTTAAGGATATCTTAGGATTGATTGTGGAGGACAAATGATAGTTGTGTCTTGGTTATTTGATAAGATATATGTATTAATAAAATTATTTTTATTACATGATTATAAAAAATATGAGAATGAATATTAGTAATTGTAGAATTTACATAGAACGCTAATGTCATAGGATGCATGTACATTATGTAAAATTAAATTTTTTTGGAGGGAAGGTAACATATGTCCATGTTATATAATGACTTTGTCAAATTTATTTTTTCTTAAAAAACATAGTGGTGGTTCGGACTGCATAAGCCAATTAATTAAATTCATCATTTCCAAATCATTTTTCATTGTGTTTTCATTCATCTTTGATGAATTGCATATATCTATAGATCTATTTCTATGGATTCAAAATATATATTTTTATAGAAATGTTATTATTTGATGATTTGCATGCATTTATAGATATATTTTTATTAATTCTCTATATATGCGTGTGCGTGTGTGTGTGTGTGTGTGTGTGTGTGTGTGTGTGTGTGTTATTTTTTCATATTATTTTAATATTTTCGTAAAACATGTATCATAATTTAAAAATATATGTCTCTGTTTTTGCAATAAAATTTGAACACAATCATTTTAAAAATTGACAGTTATTCCTACAAACTAAAAAAACATATTGATTTTATTAACACCTTTATTAATCCTTTTTGTTATTAAAATAAAGTGAGGTACATTTTATAGTCTAATATAACACTTGGCATAAGTCATCCCAATATAATAATTGAAAGAAAAAAAAACATCCCAACATGGAAGATATTTGTACCATTGCTACTCATAAATATAACAATTATAAATGTAATTATGAACAATTATTTTATTGTTATCAATAAAATAAATGATAAAATAACATTTCATATAAGTATTTTTTCTCTATAAACATGTTTAATCAACATATTGTATTTTGCTGAAAATTAAAGAATTCACATTGAAGATGAATTTAACATTATATAAAATTAATAGTTTAAGTTTTTGCAATTACAATCCAAAGTAAACAATTTCATAAAATTAATGTTGAACATTATATGGAAACTCTAAATACTAATGAGTGATATATCTTAAATTTAATTTAAAAATAGAGAAATCATTAGCATGCTTAGTGTACATTTTATAAATCAAACAACAACAACATAAATATGATTTCAAAAAACAAAATATACATGTGTGTTATACTGTTTATAGCGCACAAGTGCAATTGGAATCACACCAGAGTGGTTGTTATGTAAAAATGCATCGCAAAACAATTTAATTGACAAAGTATGTATGCAAACTTACACAATTAAATTTTTGTGGAGGTTTTTCTTTCCAAAGGAAAAAATATAGGTCCCTCTTCGGTGCCACTCATAATTTAGTGCATGGAATCAATCCTTTGCCACTTCCTTATTGCTCTGCCTC
>JASDQU010817946.1:606-15654 GCA_032191745.1 Picea mariana
TCATAAATTATAAATATTTATAATTACCTTCATATTGTATGTTATAACTAATATTTAATATTGGTGAATTATGTTTTTTTAATTTAGTTGCTCTAGAGTGGGATGCACTGCATTTATACAATGCAAACAATCTTTATTGGATGAATGTATGGATTGAAAGATGTAAACAACATAATGGAGGTAGGTTATCATGGCAATGATTGTCTGAATTGGTTAGAGAAGCTCTTCATAATGGAGATGCCAATGTTACGCAGAGGGAAATTGATCTAGCATATGGTTTGAAAGATGGACAAGTAAGCAATTTCAGCCATTTTATTCAGTTATTTTATATTATACTAATGTGAATACATGTGTATTGTATTTTTTAGATAATTTCGAAGTTATATAAATATATGTTAATTTAATAATTGACAATGCATCTTTTACATATCTGACATATTGCAATTGAAACACCACAAGGCTATGTGGTGCAATGGTCGTAAATTTCGCATCAAACAATTGGGTGAAACAAGGAAAAATGTTGATAGTGGGATAACTGCAGTATTCCAGGTTACTAATGCTTCCTCTAGGAGTGAAAGACATCCCCGAGAGTCTGAAAATAGATACTATGGGTATTTAAATGATATACTTGAGTGTGACTTTAATTCCTTCAAACTAGTTATGTTCTATGTCAAATGGTATAGGTTATGAATGCATGAACACGATGAGGAAAGAACTGTTATTCAACATGCCAATGGATTTCCAATGATTAAAACAACGATGTTTGAAAGAGGACATGATCACTATGTTTTTCCAAGACAATGTGAACAGGTCTTTTACTCAAATGTTCCAGGTGAAAGGGATTGGTCATTTGTTGTTAGATATGATCCAAGAGGAAGGCCATTTAAGTATACTCATTTACAGGAAGAAGATGATATTGAAGATTAAGAAGATGATTCGACAGAATATCAAACAGATCCAGAAGATAATGGAGGGTTGACAGATGAAGAAGATGAAGAAGATCATGATCTAGGCATAGGAGACAATATTGCAATTCCTGATGATGATGTCGATGAAAATATGCTTGAAAATGACATTGATGATGATGATGATATCATCAATCCTTTCAACATCGTTTCAGAATCAGATGATGATACATATGTCGAGTTCGATGAAGAAGATCAAGATAGAGAATAAGGATGATTACACATATGTTGAGGTTAGATTAGGTGCATGACTATATAATATTTTAATTTGTATGCATTATTCTCTTAAAATAATTTACTTTTAATGTCATGGGTTAATTACATGTTTTTAAGTTTTATGCGTCGTTTTTATATCCTAGGTTACATGTTGTTTAATTATTATTTGAAACTTGAAAATAGTTGTCAATATAGTAAAGTACGTGGTAGACTAAAAATATCATTTAGAAACACATAATTTCATATACCTTCCTTAATTTTTGTTTTTGTAGTTTCTATGCATGAATCTTATAAATAGGACGTTGCTTTCGATTATTTTATATTTTATAGATTTGGTTTTGGGGATCAATTGAGAGTGATGTGAGAGGGAGGGTAGGGGCCATGTGAGCTTCCACCTTCACCTGGTTGGCCTTGTTCAGTAGAGGATAAATTATTCTTGAAACCAAGAGAATCTCTTTCATTTTTATACCATCATGATCGTATAAGATTTCATCAATATTGTTACCTATTTGAATCTTCTTAGAATTGAGATTCGTTACATAGTCATTGAAAAAAGACAAAAGACTTATGTATGCACTGAAATTTGTCATGGATAGACTATTTTCATGCCTCAACGATATGGGAGGGTTTCTGGACTCAAATTTGAGTGACACACCCATTTTCTTCCATCATCAATTCATCATGGAAACCATATTGAACCCTATTTTTCATATGTTCTAGTAGATATGTTAATGATTCCAAGTTTCATATTTGTATTTGACAGAAGGTCCACCTAGCTTGCAAAGTATCAAATCGAGATTTCAAGTTGATAAACCAAATATGAAATGAATCCAAGCATCATTTGATATTGTCAAAAGAGAGACGAATGTAAATAATCTTACGACGAATTTGCTATACTATCGACGAAAAAAGTTCGTCAATAATTTTATGCCATTAGTATGTAATTTTTTACAAAACTAATGGATCTTGGGGACTACACCATGGTCAAGGAACGATGAACGAGGAACAAAAATTGCATGAGGACTAGACACCAGGGTCCGGCAACATGAACCTGCGAATGGGGCCAACGTTGAAATTTTTTCAAACAGTTTTTGTATGCATCGAAATTTGTCATGGATAGACTATTGGCATGCCTTAACAATATGGGAGGGTTTCTGGACTCAAATTTGAGTGACACACCCACTTTCTTCCATCATCAATTCATCATGGAAACCATATTAAACCCTATTTTTCATATGTTCTAGTAGATATGTTAATTATTCCAAGTTTCATATTTGTATTTGACTGAAGATCCAGCTAGCTTGCAAAGTATAAATTTGAGATTTCAAATTGATAAACCAAATATGAAATGAATCCAAGCATCATTTGATATCATCGCAAGAGAGACGAATGTAAATAATCTTGCGACGAATTTTCTATACTATTGACGAAAAATGTTCGTATATAATTTTATGCCATTAGTATGTAATTTTGTACAAAAATAATGGATCTTGGGGACTACACCATGGTCAAGGAACGATGAACGAGGAATGAAAATTGCACGAGGACTAGACACCGACAACATGGACCTGCGAATGGGGCCAACATTGAAATTTTTTCAAACAGTTTCTGTATGCACCAAAATTTTTCATGGATAGACTATTGGCATGCCTTAACAATATGGGAGGGTTTCTGGACTCAAATTTTAGTGAAACACCCACTTTCTTCCATCATCAATTCATCATGGAAACCATATTAAACCCTATTTTTCATATGTTCTAGTAGATATGTTAATGATTCCAAGTTTCATATTTGTATTTGACTGAAGGTCCAACTAGCTTGCAAAGTATCAAATTGATATTTCAAGTTGATAAACCAAGCATGAAATGAATCCAAGCATCCTTTGATATCATCGCAAGAGAGACAAATGTAAATAATCTTGTGACGAATTTTCTATACTATTGACGAAAAAAGTTCGTTTATAATTTTATGCCATTAGTATGTAATTTTGCACAAAAATGATGGATCTTGGGGACTACACCATGGTCAAGGAAGGATTAATGAGGAACAAAAATTGCATGAGGACTAGACACCGACAACATTGACCTGCGAATGGGGCCAACGTTGAAATGTTTTCAAACAATTTTTGTATGCACCGAAATTTGTCATGGATAGAATATTGGCATGCCTTAATGATATGGGAGGGTTTCTGGACTCAAATTTGAGTGACACACACACTTTTTTCCATCATCAATTCATCATGGAAACCATATTAAACCCTATTTTTCATATGTTCTAGTAGATATGTTAATGATTCCAAGTTTCATATTTGTATTTGACTGAATGTCCAGCTAGCTTGCAAAGTATCAAATTGAGATTTCAAGTTGATAAACCAAATATGAAATGAATCCAAGCATCATTTGATATCATCGCAAGAGAGACAAATGTAAATAATCTTGCGACAAATTTGCTATACTATCGACGGAAAAAGTTCGTCAATATTTTTATGCCATTAGTATGTAATTTTGTACAAAAATAATGGATCTTGGGGAATACACCATGGTCAAGGAATGAGGAATGAAGAACGATGAAGGAGGAACAAAAATTGCACGAGGACTAGACACCAACAACATGGACCTGCGAATGGGGCTAACGTTGAAATTTTTTCAAACAGTTTCTGTAAGCATTGAAATTTGTCATGGATAGACTATTCGCATGCCTTAACGATATGGGAAGGTTTATGGAATCAAATTTGACTAACACACCCACTTTATTCCATCATCAATTCATCATGGAAACCATAAACCATATTTTTCATATGTTCTAGTAGATATGTTAATGATTCCAAGTTTCATATTTGTATCTGATTAAAGGTCCAACTAGCTTGCAAAGTATCAAATTGAGATGTTCAATGTCCGTCTTTTAATATAGAGTAGTGTTATTTCATATTTTCATCATCCTAGGGCTTGATCAAAAGTAGATATATATTTCATACTAGTGTGTCAACAACACAATTTTTCTCTCTAGGAACTACTTTGATTGTGAAATCATCAAATAGTTCCATGGCATCCCATATTGAATTTATTCATTTTTAACCTTTAATTCTTAGGAACATTTGCTCATTTTACTTTTAATATAATGATATTAGATTCCCCAATTGATTTTAATCATTTTATTCCCATATCAATTGATTTTAATCATTGATATTCAACTTGGTATAACTGTCAGGAAAACTACCAACAAACAACAACAACACTTGTTGTTACAGTGCAACTCCCACATGAGTTCAACCTCCATGCCTGACAACCTGAATCTTCAATATTTAGCTCCAAAACACTCCAAAAATGCTCTAGCATGCTCCATAATTATCCCAACTTTCTTGCTCTAGCTCCAATGCTCTTTTTCCCTGCTCTCTACTTGTTGTTCATGCAATGTGAAAAACTGTCTATTCCCCCCATACAAATTCCATCTATTTTCCCAATATATTTGACTGCTCAATCTGCCCAATGTTGATTGTACTTTATCCCTATGCTTCCAATAAATGTGGGATGTGACTTCTACACCCACCCTCTGATAGTTATTCAATGATTGGGCTCTCATACTCTCAAACATAAATAGAAGTTATCCCCGTTGATAATAAAATTCAGGAAAGTGGGTTTGAATTAGTACCCATAAATCATTTCCCCCCTTGGACCCCTCTTAGACACTCTCTTCTCTCGTGGAAAAATCATCCCCCATCTTTTTCCATATTCTCAATAGTTGGTATCACAGTATATTTATTAAAATAAAAAATATAATTCACATATTACATCGTTTGGCCATAACCACATTCATATCTACATTATGCATTAATTAAACCGAGGATTATAGCAGGGATGTTACATTGATCCCAGAGTTTCTACCCAAAACTACTGATTCATTTTTAGTCACTACATCCTCAGTCCCAATTTGACAAACATTTACCATATCTAATCATCCCCCTAAACTCATATCACTTTTTGTCAAGTTGGTTATTTGACTATCACCCTTATCAACCATCAATTATGCTATGACCAAGGGAAGTCTTTAGTCCCATTTCTCACAAACCTTGTACATATTCATCAACAACATATCACCATTACATAATCAATATCTAGTTCATATTCAGTTAATTTCAAGGGGCACCTTTCCCTTTGCAGTCACAACTTCATTCATGTAGATATCAACACCAGTTTCCAAGAATGTTACAACATGTCGATTTTGATTGTCATACAAATGAGAAACCCTGGATGGGACAGGTAGAGTCATCATTGCTCTCTTCTTCCATTGACCCCCTTGATGTTCAACATCATCACATATCCACATCATGATGGGTCTTACTTTACGACAATTGCAATTTCCAATTCCAGTTGAAGACCCCTAATATTGATAGCACATCAATGCCATCAAGTATGAACACTTCTCACAGGTGTTCATTTCAAGTTCCATGGAAGGTTCTCCTTAGAAAAAATCTTTATTATTACCGATTCCCCTGAGGGCGATGTAGATTTCCCACTTCACCAATTCTACTGGTTATAGTGTTATTAAGTACCTTGTTTAGTCATTATGTCTAGACAAGATCCCTAAGCATTTTTTCTGGTATTGTAATCATTTATGTTTATGACATGAGCATGGGGCATGCCCACCTTGTTTGTATAAAATACATTCTATTTCTAGGTATGATTGTGTTTTTCTAGGTGGATCTTCCTTTTTTCCTCGACGGGACCTCCTTGTTTCCTTGGTCTCTTTCTCTCTCTCTCTCTCTCTCTCTCTCTCTCTCTCTCTCTCTCTACCAAGAATCACTTCACATGAAAAAGCAACCAATGATGTATTTTGGGCATACATATTCTCCTAACCTCACACATCAGGTGGCATCTATTATCACCTAAAAATCGTTCATAGAGCTATACTGGTGATCACCAAAATGGTAATTGATACAATACACCAAAGTGTTAACTTGTGGCATTAATATATTATACTCAACAAAGCACTAAAAATATGTAAAGTGGGATTTTTATGCATCTGTGTGACTTTGCAGTCTAGATTTTGTGCAATATGCACATGTCTGCATATTTGTTTCTTCAAAATCCACATAGATCCTCTTGAGGTGAAATCTCACCAACATTTGGTGCATTTATTGCAAAAAATCCTATCAAGACTACTCATAAGCTGAGGTACATCACAATTTTAAGCTCCGCGCCATTCAAAGTGTGTACCTTAGTGGTTCCATGTCCACTTAAGACATGGGGAACCACATCCAAGTGGCATGCTTTCACACTTGAAGAAAAATATTATGAATCTTGAAGAAAACTTATAAATAGAAGCCATGTGTATGCATTTCAAGGATAGAATTTCATGCTTGTTATGTTTCTTAGACGATTCTTGGAGAACCATATTTCCCAATTTATCATTATTGCAACCATATAAACTCAAAGATTGTGCATTGATTTCTCCCCTTGGGATAGCTCTTGCACACTTCTTGGTTCAAAGAGAGAGATAAAATGCCCAAAGGAACAACAAAGGACCCTTCCAAGGAGGTGAGGAGAGGCCACTTTCTTCTTCCAATCCTCTACGGTGTATTTACATGGTCTTACCATTGGTATATATTTCATCTTTGCTTGCATTTGATAGTGTTATTTTTATTCCCATGTTCTTTGTATTTCTTTTTCTTTTTCTTTTTCTTCAGATTCTTAATTTTAATCTTGTAGACCTCATCAACACTCCTAGTATGATTAATAATAGTTGGTTTCTTGGATCCAACATCTGATATGGTTGGAGGCTTGGTCCTTTTCAGGTTATTCTTCTTCTTCTCTTTTTGTTTCTTCTTTTTATCAACCTGACTACTTGCTTTAGAGCATTCCCTAGGTGAATAAGGAGAAAGGGAAGGAGACTTAATGGGTGAAGAAGGTGAAAAGTCAACATGAGGTTGATGTGTGGGTGGTGTACTTACATCTGAATTATTAGGTGTAGTTGAAGCACTGGGAAGATTCAAGATCACTAGAGTGGGGAACAACCAAACCGGTAATCTGATGGTGAGTCCTGGAAGACTTGGTGTGGCAATGTGTGGAGGACCAATGTTTCCAAAAGAAGGAAAGGTGAAAGGTTCCCTGGGACAAGGGGTTCCTCCATTGGTACTCCCAGGATTTGATGCCATTGACACTAACTCGACCTAAGGTCCACTAAGTAAAACAAACAACACACACTATGAATCTAAGAAGCAAACAATCAAACAAAAACTTCCCACAATGAAACCACTAGTTGGTCATGAAATCCAACATCACGAGATCAATATAGGAAGGGGTGGGGATAGAGCAGGTGGATCAGTTACATTGGTGACCTGCTTAATGGACTTATGCCTTGGTGCAAGCTTCCCCAATGGAGTCGCCAATTTCAGTTACAGGAAAACCCCCCTATGAACAGGTGAGCTTCTTCTTTGTACCTAGATCTTTAATATCAAGATAGAAAGGTGCTAACTTTGGTCATTGACATCCCTTTAAACCTAGCTAAACTAATATATAGAGAAGAGGAAGAAAATGTACCTTTTTACGATGTTTGTCCTCGCCTAGTTCCAAGTTGAGCTCTGATCCACAATCTCTTCAACAGGTCCTGCAATCCAATCAAAGACAAAACATACTTCCTATTCTACCAAGATTAGTTTGAAACTATATCTATCCATAAAAGACAAGTTACTGTAGATATACACAATCTAGAAGGAAACAGGCCAAGACCATGTATTAATGAGAACTCAAAAGAGATACTTACAAAACCTTGATGAAGTTGCAACAACCTCTTCCAGCTCTCCTTGTCCAACCCCTTTCTCAAATAATCCAGAATCAAAATGACTATGCTTCATTGATTATCTCCCTTATGATATCATATGTTTGATGCCTTCAATGTCCTCTTTTCCTTATGAGATCATAAGTTAGGTATTTCACAATTTCTCCATCCATCCCTTCACCATGAGGAGACCTCCTTATATAGGCTTAGAGAGGCCTAACCACCTTAGAGATTCTTGGGATAGGTTGAGGATATTTCTCCATCAGTTGTGGATCCTCCCTAATATCTAGCCTTGACCTCAGATTTGAATCCAACTGATTTCAAAGATAAGGGGATCTTCTCCTAATTTTTTCAATAGCATAACACTCCCCCAGAATGGTGCGTAGAGAGCTACAACACTCCCCCAAAGAATGGAAAGGAGTGCTAGCACTCCCTGCTAGTGGGTAGGGGAGTGTTGCCCAAAATTTCCTCAAAAAAGCCCAGCGCTCCCCCAGAAGGATGCACAGAGTGCCAAAATGCTCCCCCAAAGAAGGTCAGGGAGTGCTAGCACTCCTTGTCAGTGGGTGGGG
Organism: Picea mariana; assembly: GCA_032191745.1. NCBI lineage: Eukaryota > Viridiplantae > Streptophyta > Pinopsida > Pinales > Pinaceae > Picea > Picea mariana. Next base: position 9,131 of record JASDQU010817946.1, read on the forward strand.
GAGCATTGCCCTTCAAAATTCATTTTTAAGTGTTTTTTCTCAAGGCAAAGGCTTTGTACTCTTTGTCAAATGATTTCTCCTTCTTTAACCAGTCTTTGAGTGTGTCTTCAAGTGTTCCTTGTGATGTCGCTCGAGACACGACATAGACAATATGATTGTATGATGTCTGTGACACTTGCGGCCAAAATGCGACACTTGTGACACTTTTAATGGTGACAATAGGTCATCATTGAAGTGAGTAATTTTGATGTGTAACAATGTCTCGGAAATTTTGAGTGAAAAAATGTGTAACACGGAACATGGCATGATGGGGGAGTCTAGCGGTCAATCTATATATCATGGAACTACGGGAGATTTTGTAGCTCACATAACAATAAAAGTGAAATCTTGAGCACGCCAACCTAGGAGTCTGGCTGTCAATTTGTATATCGCGGAACACTAGGTGTTGTTTGCAGGACAAGGAATAATAGAAGTGCAATTTCGATCTCGTCATCACGGGAACCCACGATCAAAAAAGTGGCTAAGTATGGAATGAAGAAGAGGTCATTCAAACTCGTGATATAGAAGCATGAGTAGAAATGTGAACCTGTGAGTCCACCAACCTACACACCTAGACATTTTTGGAAAATCGACTAAGTAACCATAAAGGGAAACTAGAGGGGGAAAAGAAAGGGGAATTTGGTTAAGTATAGAGGAGGGGAAAAAAAAGGGATAATAGAGAGTGGGAAAATAGAAAAGGGGAGGGTAATTTTCGGAAGCGAGAAGTCTCAAAAAAGGCCCATTGTTGCCAAATCATCATTTTCTACTCCAATATTTTATCCACCTATTAGTTTTGTGTGTTTGATTTACTATCACTATTGATGTACCTTTTCAAATATTGTACTTCATATTCCTCTGTTGTGGCATATAAAAATTTGTTTCTTTCAATGTAGCAATGCAGAAAATACAATGGACATGAAGGTAAGTTGGTATGTAGAAAGACATGTAAAAAAATAAATACAGTTCTATTTATTTCAATGTAGCAGCACAAAAAATGCAATTGACATGAAGATAAGTTATTATGTAGGAACATATGTAGTAAATACATACAATAAATTAGGTGCAAAGCAGTAGAATAAATATACAAACAATAAATGAAATGCAAAACAATGGAATATGAAATAAGACTAGAATCATGCACCTTCGTATCTCCTCTTTTACATTTGTGGTTAAGAGTCCTTCGTCTTCTCCAGTTATTGTGATTGTTTCAATGTGGGAATGCACAAAATACAATGAATATGAATGTATGTTGGTATGTAAGGGAAAACAAGTAATATGTACATATAATAAATGAGAATCAAAGGAATAGAATAAAAGATACAGTTAGAAATGTGAACCTTTGTTTTTCTTGATCCATGGTCATGGTTATATAGAATTTTTCCTAGCCAAAATATATTACAAGACAGAAAATATTAAGAAGTTGAATGATCCTAGTTGAATGATTTGGTTTTGTGCAACAAAGTATCGAGATATGCTTTGAGACATGGAAATATGATTTTGTAATATGTTTGATGTATATTTCATAATTCAAGTACAAGTCAAATTGTATCATGGTCAGACCAGTATGTGTATAAGATAAAGAGGGTGTATTATGATATGGGCACATTTGACCATACATGGTCAATAAGTGTGTTTTGTACATGCTTTATCTTAACCAAAAGAAAGCGGAGATTGTAATTGCACATGTAGTTTTCCAATTCTTTTGTTATGGCACTATGTTGTAGCATGTCAACACTAAAGTCTTCTAGAATGATAATGGTTTCGTTCAGATGTAAATGGTGTAATGCATTTGGAAAAACATTCATTATGTTGGCAATGTTGCACGCAGAGAGACATAGAAATTGAATATTGCAATTTGCAATCCACGGAAAATTACTCTTGTTAGCACCATCTCAACATATTTTTCTTCTACAAGAACATTTTGCAAAGGCATGTAGGTACTCATTCCCGGGAAAGTTGGGAATATCATTGAGGGCATGGTGGGAAGGCTAAATAATTTCCTTATTCAATTGAGGAGTTAGATCTCCACTTCGTCACATAAGGTAAAGGACCATGATTTGTAACGCTAGAGAAAATGATAGTCGGAGTTCTGCACACAACATTGGCATACATATGGTTCAGAGTTTGGAGAAAAAAATGGAGCAAAATTTAAGAGCAAGAGGGAAAGATATTCCAACCTCTATGGAAAGTCTATAGCATAAGAGTGATGAATAAATACCTAAACATTCTTATTTGAAAACTATAAATAGTAAACATTAAAGAACAAATACGAATGAAACTATGGTATTGAAACTTACTCGTCAATGATGAATGACAGAATCAAAGGTCCAATTGCGAGTGCAAGATTTCAACACTGTAAAGTGCAATAACAGGTCCTAGAACTACCCAGGATTTGCATTCGATGTCCTGGAACTTTTTTCTTTATAACTTATTGAAACATGTCACTGACAAATATGGATATTGCCTGGAAATGGTGCGCAATTTTGTTGCATCTTAGTTATCGTTGTATCATACTTATCCCTTCTACACCTACTTGTAGTTTTCTTCTACAAGAAAATCCTACAAAGGGAACAAGCTTGACATCGTCTTTTTCATGTGAAAGACAGGGGTTCGATTCCATACGGGATAGGTAGGTACTCATTCCTGGAAAATATGGGAATATCATCAAGGGCAAGGTGTGAAGGCTAAAGAATTCCTTATTCAATTGAGGCATTATATTTCCACTTCATCACATACGAAAAAGGATCGAGATTTGTAATGCTAGAAAAAATGACAGCCAGAGTTGTGCAGACAACATTGGCATGCACATGGTGCAGAGCCTGGGGAAAAAATTGGAGGAAAATTTAAGAGCAGGAGAAAAAGATATGCCAACCTCTATGGAAAGTTTGCAGGATAAGAATGATGATAAATATGTACTGACATGAAAACTTCCAAAATAAGCCAGTTGGTTTAGGAGGGAGGCCACCAATATCCACCTGGAAGATGTGTAGGGCTTCAGAAATCCCCAGAAGTGTAGAACCCACAATTACAAATAAGTACAAAAGAATGTGTTGAACTAAAAACTATCAAGAGGATCCAGTTGGAATAGGTGGGTGGCCACCAATATCCACCTGGATCAACAACAATATGTTAAAACAATAATGAAACATATATAAATCATAAATAGTTATAGATTACACCTGCAACATCACAATTATATTCATAAGTAACCAAAAGTAAATAAGTTTCTTAAATAATAAACACATAAATAGGTCATATGAAATATCATTCAAGAAACTCATAAATCAATCACAAATGTAGAATAGTCCCATACACAACTGAACGCGTTCATGGTCACCAAAATTTCCTTCTATCCTGTATTCCATGAGATAATAGTATCATCAATGTTACAATGGGAAAATGTCCATTTCTATTATAGGGAGCTCTATTTTATAGAACAAGAGAGTCTCTTCAAATCCTGTAACTATCAATATCACAGTTACATCTCTTCACTTCAATTACTTTTGTCCCTTCTATAATTCAGATACAATTTACAATTCAATGCACAATATTTTGAAATACAAAATTATGAGCACTTCTCAAAATCTGTCTTTTCCTTGTAGGAGGTCCATGAGTCATATCCCTTGATTATATCTTCAATTCTATTAAGCTTCATCTTTTCTATCTATAGTTCCCCATAATATATTATGTCAACATCTTCCATTTTCAAGTATCTATGGATCCTTTTGATGTGGGCATCTACTGTAGTGGCCAGCTTGATTGGTTGCATCAAATATTTATTCAAAACTTATTTTTTTACTTCTTTGAGTTGGTCAATAGTCTTCTTGATATCATTTATGTTTTTCTCCACCTCAGTAATTCTTAAATTGCTATGGACTGTCTGATGTAGTTCATCCATGGTAGGAATCCCAAACTGATCAAATAATTCATCATCAGAATTCCATAGTCTGAAGCAGGCCTTGGCGGTACTTTCTATGGTCTCCTTGATGTCTTCAAATGATATCTATGTTAGAAAAACAAGATCGTAGAGCAATAAAACAAAATAAAAAATGTGGAAATAAAACACATAAGATACACAATACAATAGAGACACAGATATACATGGTTCACCCAATGTGGGCTACTTCCACCAAAGAAATTTCCAGGTCCTTCCTTTTTATTATCCAACAAAATGAAGGGATAGAACCTACATCACACCCATTGTAACTTCCTCTTCTTTCTCTCACAACCTCCTCTCTCGGAATACAATATTCGCAATAATACCCATCTGCAATAAAATTCCCTCATAAAAGAGGGTTTCCTTCTAGGAAAAAAACCCTAAAAATAACTTCTACTATCATATCTGTGACCTTATAATGAATGGTCCAGATTTACTACGAAATTACAATATTTTACAAGGAAATTTTTCCCAATATTTTTCTTAGGGGGAGCTACCCCTGAATCCCCCTTCAGGGATGGGCTACAGACCCCCCTGGTGACAATTGTGGGGGGAAAGCCCCCCCACACCCCCCGTTAGGGAATGGGGTCCAAGCACGACTGAAACAAACCTTTGAATTAAGAAAATAATCAAGCTCCACAACCAACAATCTCCCACTTGGAGACTGATCAAAACAACTCCATTGTTTTTTTACTTGTTGTACTATACTCCACCTTGGACCTGGAAAAAATTTCATCTTCACCTTCATGCTTGAAGACCAACTGAAATTGAGCAGGAACTCAGTTTATCCCTGGTTACCCCCTTTGTTAACATTTCTGCAGGATTCTGGCTAGTATGTATCTTTTCCAAATTCAAATGTCCATCTTGCAAGATGGATCGTATGAAATGGTACCTGAGTTGTATATTCTTAGTACTCGAATGGAAGTTTGAGTTATTTTCAAGATGAATGGGGCTCTCACTATCACAGTACAACCTTCTATTCTCCTACTTCTTTCCCAATTCCTCCACAAACCTCTATAACCAAATCATTTATTTATTATCCTCTGTAGCAGAAACATACTCTGGTTTTTTTGTTGAAAGTGCAACAACCTTTTATAGTTTCAAAATCCAACCTATTGTTGTTCCACCTACAGTAAAAACATACCCTGTGGTTCTCCTCATTCTATCCTTATCACCTTCCATATCTGAATCAGCATATCCATGTAGAACAATGTATGAACCTCCAAAACATAATGCATAAGTAGTAGTACCTCTCAAATACCTGAGAAACCACTTTACTTCCTCCCAATGTTATTTACCTGGATTGTTCGTATACCTTCTCACAACTCCCACTGCATGTGCAATATCTGGTCTTGTGCAAACTATCACATACATCAAGCTCCCCATTGTTGATGAATAAGGGACCCTGGACATGTATTCTATCTCCTCTTGTTTCTTTGGACACATTTCTTTAGTTAAATTGAAATGGTTGGCCAAAGGTGTACTAATTGGTTTTTCATTCTACATTCTAAACCTCTCCAACACCTTCTCTATGTACTCATCCTGAGACTATCAATTTGTGATTTTTCTTGTCTCTCGCTATTTTCATACCAAATATTTTCTTTGTAGGACTCAAATCCTTCATCGCAAATGAATTAGCTAATTTCTTCTTGAACAAATTTATATCCTGGATATTATACCTTTCAACAAGCATGTCATCTACTTACAATAGCAAGATAATATAGCTTCATTTTTCTAGCCTTTTGAAATAAACGCAATGATCGGAATGACATCTACTATAACCTTGTTATGTCATAAACCTATCAAACTTAAAAAACCATTGTCTTGGAGCTTGATTTAGGCCATACAAGCTCTTCTTCAGCCTGCATACCAAATTATCCTTTCCTTTGACCTCATATCCATGTGGTTGTTGCATATAAATCACTTCTGCCAAATCCCCACGGAGAAAAGTTGTTTTTACATCATTTTCTTGTGGTGTTCCTGAAACTGTATTCTCTCTACGAATCCCATGGTATGAACATCAATCATAAAACTCCTTAATGCAATATTCACCTCCATTTTCTTATCTGAGATACTTCAACCTTTTTCCTGTCTCATTCTCAACCAAATATTTACATTTCTTATAAGTTTCAAAAATATCAGATTTTTGTCGAATGCAATAAACCCATTTTTTTCTAGTTGCATCATCAATAAAAGAAACATAATAATGAGAGCCACGAAGAGATGATACATGAGTTGGTACCCATACATATGTATGCACAAGATCTAACTTTTCATTCTTCTTTACCTTTCCAACTTTGAGAAATATAACTCTCTTATGTTTTCCATAAACATAGTGCTCACAGAAATCCAAATCAATTTGTTTAATATCTGGAAACAAATTTCTTTTGTGAAGTATTTGCATCCCCTTCTCACTCATGTGTCCAAGCCTGTGATGCCACAATGTTGTATCCACTCTTGTAGAAGCTAAAGAGATAGAAGAATCAATATTATGAGTACATAAATACAATGTACCTACCTTCTCTCATTTTGCTATCACCAATGATCC
>JASDQU010817946.1:23561-35626 GCA_032191745.1 Picea mariana
TAAAACAAACCTTTGAATCGGGAACATAATCAAGCTCCACAACCAAAAAAATTCCAACTATCTAGCAAGACTTGAGTCTTCCCTTATTCTCTTTTGGTAATTCTAAATAGGTCTGTAGGGGTTTCTGTGTTCAAATCTTGCCAATACACAACCTTATCAAATGAATGTTGGGAAATATTATACTGGCTCTTTTTCTCAACCAGTTGGTCAGATAACTTGTTTATATCTTTTCATAGTAATCATGGATCTCATTCAATTCATTAAAGAATCTCTTTTGGGCCTCTCTCAATTTTTTGTTGGCAAAGAGTGGCCTCTTGTTTTATAGTTGTCAATGCATGGGTTTCTCTACTGCTCTCTTTCAAATTGGCTTCAAGTCTCTATACTTTTCCTCCCAATTCCAAGATTATGGTTTTTTCTCTATGTTCTACTATTAAGTTTTCCATTTATTTTGCATGCGCCCATTTGAGATTATCTATCTTAGCTTTATAAAGCTAATCCTTCTAATCTACCAGGTTCTTGAATTCATTTTATAATTGACCTTTTTGTTGCTACATGTGTTGTTCAAGATTCACTACTTTTACCTTATAAGACTCCACCAAAGCATTGAGCTCATTAACAGTGATAGTACTAGCTCCTTTGAATGCACTTAATGTAGACATTGTATCCCTTGCTTCTTTCTGGTGGTCATTTTTTGTCAGGTTCCAAAAAATTGACCACTTGGGTGTCTCCTAACTAGGATTTCCCTCTATTCTTTGTCTCTGTGTTGATCTCTTGGTGATTCCTCTTTTAAAATTGCTAAAATAATAATCTCCATATGGTACCACAACATCATCAAAGTCTATCAATTGTAATGATGAGTAGGAGAAACCAAGAGATATTGTATTGATTGGGGTACTAGAGTTTATGGGAGAACTAAGCAGTGAAATCCCCTTTGTTATGATGGAAATGGAGCCTTTATCCTTATTTTCTTCCAACTTCTTCAATCTAAGCCTCTCATATTCAACCACTTTGTTTTCCTTCCTCTCTTTGTTTACCTCTTCTTTCCTCTTCTTCTCTTCCTCTAGTTTCTTTTCTATCTCTTCTTCCTTCATTCTTCTTTCCTCTTCTACAACTTGGCAGGTTGCTTCCTCAGGTTTCCTTTGTTTTTTGTCCTTATGTCTAGCCTCCTTTTCTTTCTTTTCTTTCTCTTCCTCTGCTTTATTTCTTTTCTCTTCCTCTACTTTCTTTTTTTTCTCTTCCTCCACTTTTTTTTTCTCTGTTTCATCTTTGCATCTAGCCTCCTCTTCATTCTTTTTTATCTCTTCTTCTTTTTGTTGGTGTTCCCTTTTCAACTGTTCCTCCAATTTTATATTATTTTTCTCTCTCTCTTCTTCCTTTTTTTTTGTTCCTTCTTTTTGGTCTCTTCTTGTTCTTTCTTATTGGCTGTCAGTTTCTCTTTTTGTTCTTGAAACAAGATTTTCCTTTTCTCTTTTTCTGCCTAGAGTATTTCCTATTGTTGAATATCTTGGAGGTAGGATAACACTTCTTCAAAAAGCTTAATCCCTTGGAAGAGGATGTCTTCTTCATTTTGATCATGTTGGATTGGGAGTATCATCCCCAAGGTCCTAAAATGGTTCAATAAAATGCCTCTAGGGTCATGGTTCTTTGCCAATCTCATACACAAGAATAGTTCCTTCAAAGAAGTTGCCTCTTTTCTTACATGTGGAACATTTAGGAGGGTAAACCCTCCTACGCGGATAGGGAATTTAGGACAAGTTTTCTTATTTCCACTAGATAAAGACCCAGTAATTCCTACCTCCATTGTCTGATAGGCTATTTCCCTTCTATGAGTTTGTCTATGACATATTTAGGGAGAAGGTGGGGTGGAGAAGAACACCCAAAAACTATGATATATGTATAGTGTTTCTCCACATACCAATCTCCAATTTCTCTCAAGGTTTCGATAGTTTCTGGAGATAACCTCTTTAGTGGTTGACAAAAAATAACTTGAAATAAAGGGGCTACAAAGTAATCATAGATTTCATAGAAATATGTTTTTTAAATTATTCTCCCACATATCTGAACAATAGATATAGATGGGAGGGGAATTAAGATTTCGGTTCCAATTCATACCTAGAAAATAAATAGAAGCGAAAATCACATCAATCAAGAAGGATGACATATAAAAATATGGTTTTCCATTGGAATGGACTTCTTGGGAATTTTGGAAGATGTTGGTTGACAAGATCTGTGCCAATTGAAAATTTAACCTACTTTTTCTACATTGTGTGCAATTGACACCCATTCCATCTTGAAATGGACACTCGTCTCTTCCCCATAGAGCCTACAGATCATTGCTACAAGCAGTTGATATGTCGCTTTGAAATATTGTGTGTTATATACTTTTCTAAGCTTGTGTTGACTGGTGCAAAATAACCCTTTGTCAAAATCAGGGGTTACCCTTGGTGAGAATTCCCACTCAGACCTCTCACCATTTGGAAAAGGGATCTTGTCCAGATTATGGCCTGGCAACCATTTCTAGTTTTTGTTTTACCGATTGCGGCCTAATCCATCGATGAAGGTGAATGATGGATGGTTATGAAAACGGAAGATGTAGATGAAGAATATGTAAATGCATGAAGCAAATATAATATACTTCTAATATATCATATCCTAGCTAGGAGAGAATTATCATAACTGAATGAGCTATAATGAAACTAAACCATATTTAAAACCCAATCAAATAGTTGTCATGAAAGTGAAAGGTTAGAAACAAATGCATGAAAATATATAACCAGAAAATTCTAGATCATATCTCTACATACATCAACAACTCATGTTCTCAGGACAAATAACATAAGAAAGAATAACGAAATTGCAAGAGAAACATAGATTGCATCATAATAGTATACTGGAAAATGTATTCTTAAAGCCCATGTGAAAAGAATACATTTCCCTTGAAATAGTTCGCATAAAAAAAACAACACATGCAAGTTTTTCTTCCTCTCAAAACATAGCCCTAAGGGATTCTCAATATTAACAGTTTCAGCAATAGTACATCAAATCTCTAAGGAATGACTCCTCAATTTTAGTTCACATTGTCTTCCCAAAATAGTTCAAAAATATACAATGTTTGAAGAGCCAAAAATCCCCTACTTTGGGTACAATCCTAGTATTTATTGAATCTCAACATGAATCTTGGCCTTACACCTCCCCTGTGACCTTTCATTTCCTAGCCTTTGTCTTTATTCCCTTTGTAATGATGAGAGGGAACAAACATCATTTACATTTTGAATTTATCTTCTAGTGCTGGTGGGCCATCATAGATTTTGACTATAGCATGCTTCGTCCACCGTAATGATTGGCTTGGGCATTAGAGACATTGATCGTCATAGGGTTTGGACTCCTTCTTTAGCCATACGAGATTGGTTTCTTTCGATGCTTCCTATTGTTGTGTCAATTGAGGTTTTCTTTAATTCTCTATTGTCTTTGTCTATAGATCGCATTGAAAGAGTGGGTCTTTCTCTCGGCATTGAGACTTAATACCATTAAACATATCGCAGATGAGTGGCCTCAGAGGGATACTTAAAAAAAAATATTAACACATGAATTCAAATCCATAGAATTGAAGCATTAACCAATTTAAATTCCACACAAACTTCCCTGAGTTCAATTCATGGTTCCTATGCTCACGAATGAAGTGTTGTGTTCTCTTGGGGATGTCGATAAGGTGTCATATATTAATACTGAAAAATGAAGACAATTGGTTAGGAATTTATTAAATCGTATAACTAGGAAGTAGTATATATTGGAAATATATTTCCAACAGTATAAGGAACACTTGAAATAGACACCTGAGTTGACATTTATGGCCAAAATATGAACAACTTTCTGGGGTCCTATCCCTTTTTGGAGGATTTAATGGGAATTCCTTTTATTTGCATTGCAACTCATTGCATGAGCTCCTCTGGTGTAAATCAGAAGACTTCTTGGGAACTGTCGTAGGTGAACCAGAGTTAATACTAGGAACTCCTCTAGGGAGAACCGACATGCATGGAAGGGTTGGCTCCATTTGGAAATTACCATATAACATTAAGCAATGATAAAACATATCTAAGTTGCATACCACTCACGTATTCAGTAGATTCCATTGGGGTGGAATACCACTCCTCGTCCAACCTACTTTGTATTGTTCCCAGATCCATGGGGTTAGGGATAAAAAAATTATTTTAAATGGTCGAGGATGTTTACTTCAATTTGATCGATAGGATCATTGAACACCCAACTAGATATATGTGCCATGATATTCTTCAGAGAATCAACACATTGTTTCATGTGCACAACAGCTCTCTTTATTTGGATGGGGTCCATTTACTAACTTCTAACATTTTTTGACTCAAATATCTTAAGAAGGATTTGCTTAGAATCTATATCGTCACCTTTAGACTTTGGTTTTTAGTTGGAGGCACCTTGTGTTACGAGAACATCCTTAGAATTGGGGTAAAGATGATTTTCTTCAGGAGTTTTCTTGTCTTCGCCTAGAGTATTTTGTGAAGTGCCTTGATTCTCATTACTCATGAACAATGATTGTTTGCAAACTAGTGTCTTTGGCGTAATCTCGAAGAATGAACAACACAAGGCCTATATTTCTCTTTATTCCCTTAAGCATGAAAATATCCTCATTATGGATATCAATGCACTTGGAGGCCAACAATGACATGTTGTGTTTACCCTCATTTGGTGATGATGTGTGAGTCTATGGTTCCATCCCAAAACGTGAATCAAGGTGAGGCCAAAAGTTTCAATGCACTTCACAAACCGATCTCATCCTTGAGATTCATTGACATTGTGTCAATACGTGGATCAATCCTTGGCTCGGAGCATTCTTTCATAACAACAACAACAATGGTTATTGTTGACACAATTTTTTTTTTTTAAAAAGCACAATTTAGCCTTTCCTGCAAAGAATTGCAATGCAACACACTATATTAATTTTATTATTATATAGTACGACTAATAGGTGGGACCCCTTGAAGAAAAAAAAAAGGAAAAATGAGAAACATATTAAGTTTATTTCTCTCCTTTAAAATTTGCAACTCACAAAGCAATTGACTCAAATTATGATTGTCTTTGGTATTCTATGCATGAACAGTTTATTTGATGAAAGTTTGCAATTCTCCCTATACTTCATTGCGCCAGGAAAATCGTCGCATATCAAAATAAAAGAAAAAGAAATCCATCACAAAAGAGTTATATTAATCGCAATTACAATGGTCTAAACTTGTTGTTATAAGATTGTGACATATCAAAGGGATTGTTAAGTTTTTCTTACACAAATTTATCATATGACAACATTGGATATCATATAAAGGTTTAATATTATACATGCCTATTCATATGAGCTAGCATTTGAATGCTTTATGAACATGGTATAAATGTTGATTGTTGAGTATGTTATAATTGTGAATTCGACATGGATAGTATAGTATAGAGCTTGAATTTCGAGTATGAGCTAGCATTTGAATGTTTTCCACCATGTAAAATCTAATTGGTTGATGGTTATCATGAAAGAGTTGGTAAGTTTTTAGGTTCCTACCATTCGATTGTGAAGGCGACGTGAAGTAAATGAGAGTTATTTCACTCTCCATTGGTTTTTCCTCTTGAGGTATACCACCTTTTCACATTTTCATTTTCTTGAAAGTACTATGTTGTTTTTTTGTCAAAGGTTTTTGATGTAGACCCCCCCCTTGTCTCTTAAGGGTTCCGCGACCTCCCGATCTAGGATCGATCAAGAACTAATTCTGATTGACTCTTCATTCCCTCAAGGACCTTCAATCCGCTAAATAGGCCCTCTTTCCCTTAAGGTGCAAATTATATGGAACTCGCGGGCTTCTCCTTAACACTTTTAAAGTTTCAGCAGATTCAAGTGTTAGCTCTCTTGGTTAAGCCCCTCCCTTTACATGACCAAGGTTGTGACTACTCGTCTAAACGAAAGGTGCTTCACGATTTCGCATTTTGCGACTTCGCGTCTCATGAAGTTCGCTTGCTCGCCCTTCTGAACCCCAAACTTACGGGTTCTTCTTGTCAGATCAATGGTCCAAAATCCCCACAATCCAATGGTCCAGATCTCATTTTCACGTATCTGGAATTCACGTTTTGCAAAGTTGGAAGATTGCTCACCTCCCTTATCCCGATATCCAAACTCTCGATGTCTCCTTTTCTTTGAAAGGATTCAACGGTCCAGATTATTCCTCGATCCGACAGCTCAGATCAAATCGTGATTTGGGAGTTCACAAATTCCCAGAACTTTTACCTCTGAATTTCTGAGTTGCGAATTCCCGATGAAACCATATCTACGATTCAGCTCCCTCCTTCGATCAACGACTGTAATCAAATAGTGATTTCGGGACTCATCAATTCTTATAACTCAGCCTTTGACCTCTTCGAGTCCCGAGTTAGCGAAATGTTGATCTCTCGCCACATGTCCCCCTTGACAATGGACGGTTCCGATGATTTTGGAACTTCATAAGTTTGATTCTCTTGTACACCTTCAAAGATTTAATGTTAGTGCACTTTACCTTGATTAGACGACTATGATATTTAGGTGCTCAGATCAAATGGTTGAGATTCTTTACCCTCTGCGCTTTCTCGTCGTTGTCTGGACACTGATTGGACGATCCAGATCTCTCTCCCTGAGCTTACGCTTTCTTCAGACTTAGAAGATTTTTCAGAATATTCAAAGGTTTTGACCTTTGTCCTTCCTGCAAGTCTATGGTTTGGATCTCGTTCGCACTTCTTGGAAATTGCTCTCCCTCCTAAGCTTGATCTCTTCAAATATTTCGATCTCCCAAGCTCTTCTTTATTTTTCAAGAAATTCGTCAAACTCAAATCCAAAGATTCTTGAAAATAACTCTTTCCCGCCTTCCTGGCATTCCTCTGTTCTTGTCCTTCAACTTCTTTACGGAGTCGCTTCGACACTGAGTCTAATTCTTAATATTTGCACTCTTTGCAACAAATTCTTATGCAAGATCTGGATTCTTGCAGATGACTGTGCACTCCTTGTAGCAATCACTTTTCACTACCTGCAAAGGAAATCTTATGCTATTTCTTCTGAGCTTTACGAGTCAAAAAAGACCATGTCGACGCACTCCTTGCAAACTATGTGCACCCCTTGCACCGGCTCACGAAAAAAAGTGATTTAAATTCTTATGCAAGCATTTCAAAGCTACATACACTCATAGCAAGATTCATTCATTATTGAAAATATTAAGACAGCAATAGGGAAATTGCAAACACTATGCACACTATACATTGGATCAATTTTCCTCTGTTATCTTCATTCAAAATCAAGAAAATGGTTATAGTAAAATTCAAGCAACAATCACTGCTCTGAGATTCCTACTTGCTCACAACTATCGTAAACCTCTTTAGGGTGTACAAAACCTCTCTATATACAAAAGAAACAAACTAATTGTTATCCAATTGTGGTTACATCGAGACTAGGGTTAACTTCCCAGGTCACGCGTGCTCATTCAGTCTATGCGTGTGATCTTTTCGTTTATTGTTTTCTATCAGCTTCAAAATATTTGCAATGTTGGCTATCATTCGAGACTCCGGATTGGTCCTCAGGCGCTTAGTTATCCTGCCATGTGTACTTGTTGACGATGCTCCTGCATCATACTCCCCTGGGCAAAAATTCATGGAATCATGTCCATGAGCTCTTGCACCGACTTTCCATGCTTCTAGATATCAGCTTCACTCTCCCAACTAGCATCTTCTATTGGATGTCCCTTCCACTTAACCAGATACTCAAAATAGGTCTTCCTTCGAGTCTTCTTACCAATCCTCTGATCAACGATCTTTTCCATCTGTGGTTTTTTTACTATAGGCATTTGTTTCTCCCATTGAATCCTCTCTTGATCTGTTGATCCCTCTATGTCATCCTTCCTGTAAGGATACAAGTCTGAGACGTTGAATATGGGTGATATGTCCACATCATCTAGCAGCTCGATCTCATAGGTGTTTGCATCAAACTTCCTCAAGATCTTACATGGCCCTATCTTCTTCATATTTAGCTTGTTATATGTCCCCCTAGGGAACCTCTCCTTCCTGAGATGTGCTAGAACCTGATCTCCTATCTGAAATTGGAGTTCTTTGCAATGTTGATCAACTCTGCATTTGTACTCTTGGATAGAATTCTGCAACTACCCTCTGATATTGCCATGGAGCTTCTGCATTTCTGCAGCAAAATCTTCTACTCCAGCACTCCTGGTCTCAGTCTGTTCCAAGTCTCTCAACTCAGATAATCCCCTGGGTTGCATTCCATACAATATTTGGAACGGGCTCTTTCCAGTGCTCCTGTTTGGTGAGTTGTTGTATGAAAATTTTTCTTGTGGAAGAATCTAATCCCACTGATTATGGTGCTTAGTGACCAGACTCCTCAATAAGTTTCCCAAACTTCTATTTACCACCTCAGTCTATCCATCTATCTGAGGGTGATATGCTGAGCTGAAGTACAAATCTGTCCCTAACTTCTTCCATAGTGTTCTCCAAAAATGACCAACAAATTTCTTGTCTTTGTCTGAGAGAATGCTTCTGGGTAGGCCGTGAAGTCTCACAATTTCCTTAAAGAACATATTCGCAACATGTGTTGCATCACTGATCTTCTAGCATGGGATAAAGTGTGCCATCTTTGAAAATCTATCCACCGCCACAAATATGGAATCAAATCCCTTTTGTGCTCTTGGTAGTCCCAACACAAAATCCATTCTTATTGCATCCCAAGGCCTCTTTGGTATGGGCAATGGTTGATAAAAACCAGTGTTCTATCTTTTACCTTTTGCATGTTGGTAGATTCTACATTTGTTCATGAATTTTATCACATATGTTCTCATACCTGGCCAATAGTATGAACTGCTCAACTGTGCAAATGTCTTATCATGGCCTAAATGTCCAGCCAATCCTCCACAATTTTTTTCCTTCAAAAGGTTATCCCTCGTTGAGAATTTTGGTATGCACAATTGATTTCCCTTGAACAACAATCCCTCTTGAATCATATACTTTGTCGACTAGCTTCTATCTCTCAGCACAGGATTCGCACATGCTTCATATGCTTCCTTGAAATCTGGATCATCATTGTACATTTCCTCAAGGTGTTTGAACCCTAAGGTCTTTACCTGAAATTCCTGCAGAATCAAACATCTCCTGCTCAATGCATCAGCAACTTTGTTAGCATTCCCAGCAATATGTTTTATGACAAAAGTAAAATTTTGCATAAACTCAATCCACTTTGCATGCCTCTGATTCATTTTTTCTTGTCTAGTTATGAATTGTGAAGCTTGCTTATCGCTATACAAGACAAATTCTTGTGGGACAAGGTAATCTCTCCATTTCTTTAGGGCTTGGATTATGGCATAAAACTCCTTGTCATAGGTGGAGTATTTTCTCTTAGTCTCATTCAAATTCTCGCTGAAGTAAGCAACAGGTCTATTGTCCTGGCTCAAAACTCCTCCAATTGCAATGCCACTTGCATCACATCTCACCTGAAATGTCTTCTCAAAATTTGGCAAGACGAGAATTGGTCGCTATGTTATTTTCTCCTTCAGTATATTGAAAATCTTCTCAGCCTCCTCTATCCATTTAAAATACTTGTGCCTTTTCTTCATTGTATCCATCATTGGTGCACAAATTCCACTGAAATCTCTAATGAACTTCCTATAGAAACTTGCTAATCCATGGAAGATTCTTACCTCAAACATGCTCCTTGGTGATGGCCATTCTTTGATTTCTTTCACCTTCTTCGGATCCATCTTTAGTTCATTTGAAGAGATCACAAAACCCAAGTAAATGAGTTTTGTCTTCATAAAAGAGGACTTCTTCAGGTTTATCAACAACTTCTCCTATTGTAACCTCCTCATCACTAGTTTCAGGTGCCTCAAATGCTCCTCCTTAGTATTGCTAAAGATCAGTATATCATTTAGATACACAACCACGAACTTTCCAATGAAATATTTTAGTATTTCATTCATCAGCCTCATAAAAGTACTCAGGGCATTGGTTAAGCCAAATGGCATAACAATCCACTCATACAAACCTTCAATTGTCTTAAAGGTTGTCTTCCACTCATCACCTTCCCTCATTCTAATTTGGTGATATCCTCTTTTCAAATCTATCTTAGAAAAGAAATTTTCTCCACTTAAACAGTCCATCAAATCATATATTCTTGGCAAAGGGAATCTATACCCGATAGTGATATTATTGATGACTCTTGAATCTCTACACATTCTCCATCCTCCATCTTTCTTTGGACTCAACACAGTTGGTATTGTGCATGGACTCGAGCTCTCTCTGACCAAACCCTTGTCTAACAATTCCTGGACTTGGTTCTTTACCTCCTCATTCTATTGAGGTGTCAGTATATACGCTGCTTTGTTTGGTAGACTTTCTCCTGGTATCAAATCAATATGATGGTTGATACTTCTAATGGGTGGAAATGAGTTAGGCATCTCATCCACCACTATGTCAGCAAAATTATATAACAATTCTTGAACTTCTTCAAGCAAATCATCTATTGAATTACTAGTAAGCATAACTATGGGTTTCCTCACCACAACAAACTACATCTCATGTTCTTTCTTGACTTCTTTCAGGAGTTCCTTCCTACTCATGAGAAGCATGTTTGTGTTGGCTTCCTCTTTCACTTTCTTCTCCTCTATTGGAAACAAAATGTGTGTCCTACCATTCTTCTTCAAGGTGTATGTATTCTTCCTCCCATCATGAATGACATTCATGTACAACTTCCATGGTCTTACCAACAAAATATGGCATACATCCATGGGAGTTACATCACACACAATTTCATCTCTATATCCTCCTATCTTAAATTCAGCTAATCATTGTTTAGTAACCGTTACCTGGTGTCATTTCTGCAACCATGAGACTTTATATGGCTCTGGGTGTGCAGTTGTCTCCAGCTCCAATTTCTCCACCATCTTTGTGGATACTAAGTTATCAGTACTCCCACTATCAATGATCACCTTGCATACTTTGTCTTTATTCTTGCAAGTTTTCCTGAAGAGATTGTTTCTCTTCACTGGCCTTTTAACTTCTTCCTCTGGTTTTAAGAGAAGCTTTCTCATCATCAGGGATGTTCCATCCTCTACTCCTTATGCTTCAACATTCCCTCTTTGTGCTTCTGAAATGTGATCTTATCCTCCTTATTTCTTCTTCTTGGGGCATTCCCAAGACATGTGCCCTGTCTTTCCACAGGTATAACACCCTATTCCCCCTCTGCCTCTTCCTCTAGAAGAGTTTCTTCCACCACCCTTCCTTCCTTGGGAACTTCCTCCTCTTTCCAAGTGACTATGTGGAGTTTCATCCTCGCCCTCGGGATGATATGCTTTGTCATGGGAAACTCCCTTTCCTTTGTTCAGGGCTGAGATTTTACCTCTACCTCGTTGGCTTTGTTTTTTGGCCAACTTCCCTTCTGCCTTCAGCGCGAACTGATAAGCATCCTCCACTATCCTTACCAAAATCATGCTGATCTCATCCTGGATTTCATACCTCGGGCCATTTATATACCTGGCAACTTTTTCTTCATCCCTCTCTCTTTGTCCAGCTCTGATGTTCAGCTTGTAGAACTCCTTTGTATATTATTTAACTGTCATACCCTTTTGTCTCAGGTTTTGTATCTTCCTGAACAAATTGATCTGATAATCTTTGGGCATGAATTTAGCCTTCAACTTGGCTACCATTCTGTCCCAATTCTTTATCTTATGTTTGCCTCTATTTCTCCTCTCAACCTGAAGTTCATCCCACCACAATGGTGCATGTCCTTTAATCCTGGTGACAACATGTCTCACCCTTTTCTCCCCATCAACATCTTCATAATTGAAATATTTGTCCATGGACCTTATCCAATCCAGCAGCTCTTCAACATCCAAATTTCCTTCATACATCGGGACCTCTATCTTCGCTCTAGCTCCCAATCTAACAACTTCTCTTAGCAAGCATTCTTCGACAACGTGTTCCCCTGCAGCTCCTTTGGCTTCTACATCTTCTCTGTCTACATCGCTGACATCTCCAGC
>JASDQU010817947.1:1207-14793 GCA_032191745.1 Picea mariana
TAGCATTGCCTGGAAGGTACCGGGGATGTCACATCGATCGACAAGAGGGAGCTAGATGGAGAGCGCGCAAGACAACAACTTCGAAGCATTCACAATTGGCTACGGTACGCATGTGCATAATTGTATTAATTAATAGCTCAATTTATTATTCATGCATTTCTTTATTGTCGAAAGATCGCTTGTGTAGATGCTATTAAAATAAAAAGAATCATTTAGTTCTACATAAGATTTTTTATCTAGGCGATAGTGCGTCATGCAAATCTGCGAGAGGGTCTCTAGATTTCTGGTTCTGAGCCTTGTTTTATTACGACGTTTTCTTATTCCTTGATTGCATTTTTATTTTATTATTGGTTCTCCACAGAGAAGGTTTGGGTGCAGATTGGTATCTTTATCTTCTATTCTTATCCTTTCAGTTATTAGTCCTTGCTTGAGTAGTCGTCTAGGAGCCGAATCGACTGTCTTTCACTTCGGTGTTAAATATTTAGATTCAAATTCCCTTCTTTCCCATGAATGGATAATAAGTGAAGGATAATTTATCTTCCCATCTAATTCCTTACTATGTACAATGAAATTCCTCCTATTTTCTTAGCCATATCCTAGTTCCTTTCCTCAGAAAATTTGTGTTACACACCCAACAACGTATTGGGTTGATTCATTGTGTTTCTTTACTGTATTTTTACCTTCTGCATGAATGAATGTTGTGCTTACTATATATGTATTCATTACGGGGTTCCCTGTGATGTAATATTCGAACACTTCTTAAATTCGTCTCCCTTTTTACTGCTTATTTCGTTGATCTCCCTTTACACTTCTTAAATGCAATTCAAATCAGCGTTTGAGTTCTTTTTCACAGTTAAACTTAAGTTGATCTTCCTTTAATTCCTCAATGGATTTGTTTGATGGATGGAATCTTATTGTCTCTTGACCCAATTGATATTCTTTAATTCCTTCCCATGAAGATGCAATCTTTAGCTTGATATCCAAGTGCTTACTGCTTTGTAGAATACAATCCTCTTATATATTTTTAAATATGAAAATGAATTAGTATGCAGTCCTCATATCGCACTTAGTAATTTTTCCCTTTGATTTCTAATGGATAGAAAGGAAGCTTGAATCCTTTTTAATTGCTCCTTATAATTGATTTCTGAGAAATGTATAAAGGAATTTTTCTGAAAAATCGTGGCTATGCGTGGTAGATTTTGTATGAATTCGTGGATTTCTTCTTACCTTCTGTTCTTTCTTTTATAATCGTTTTATTCCTGCATAAATGCCCTGTATGTCAATAGTAAATGTTCCTCATATATCGGGGCTAATTCATGGATATCTTCTTACCTTCTACATTGGCTGTTATAATCATTTTATTCCTGCATAAATGCTCTATATGTCAAGAGTAAATGTTCCTCATATATCTGGGGGAATTTGTGGATATCTTCATAACTTTTTCACTGGTTGTTATAATCCTTTTATTCCTGCATAAATGCTCTGTATGTCAATAGTAAATGTTCCTCATATGTTTGGGCGAATTCATGGATATGTTCTTACCTTCTACGCTGGCTGTTATAATCATTTTATTCCTGCATAAATGCTTTGTATGTCAATAGTAAATGTTCCTCATATATCTGGGTGAATTCATGGATATCTTCATACCTTCTACACTAGTTGTTTTATTCTTTATATATTCTTCACAAGTCAGTATGGAAATCATAGATTTTTACATATTATTTATTTATTCAATTGAAAAGACTATATTAAATTTTATTTATATATTCACTTTCTAAATAAACATAAATTTACAACAACCTCTTGAAAAGGATACAACAATCACGCTTAAAACATTCAACCATCGCTTTAAGAATAAAACAATAAGATTGTTTCCTGGTTGTAATTGTCCCTTCGAATTCTCCTAGCCTTGACGGTGTTGAGTGTCAGAGAAATGATTTTTATTATCCAGTCGTTGACAAAGTAGAGTGTGTCTGAGGACTGGTAGGAACACTTTAAGTTGTTAGTTTTGAGTCTTTTAACTTTTTCATAAATAATTAATTGTTTTTATATACTAAATGTTTTATATATCAACCCTTGGCTTTCAAAACAATAAATCGATTGTTTTATAAGGTGATTGTTTAATTACCATTCTTATATATCAGTTCTTTACTTTTCTACAATAGATTAATTGCTTAAATGGTAATAGCTGCAATAATAATGGATTAGTTACTTAATTGCAATGGTATTAGATTAATTGATTTATTGCAATGGTAATGGTTCCAACATTTACACTTAGTCATAATGATTTAACAGCTAATGGTTTATGGTTTATTGTGTAATAGTTTAATGGCTTGCACAAGATTAATGGTTGAGGGTTTAGTAGTTTAATAGTTTTATTAGCTAAATTGATAAATAGTTTAACAGTTAATTAGTTACTATTTCCCTTGTGCCTTAAGTTGAATTGTAAATGGTGGTTGGCCATAGTTGTTACACCATATTTGATTGCGTTGAAAGAAACTAGAAGTCCTTCAGTTATTTGCACAATTTAAATTTGAATGATGTCACCTTGCACCTTGTTGACTTGTTGATTGAGTTCTTGTGTATAATCTTTGTGTATTTATTGACCGATATTTCGGTCTCCTAGCACGAGGGATTTTTCTTGCTTTAAAGGTATAGATATGATATGTTGTGACATGGTCACTATCACGCCTATTGCCTTGTGATGACAGGATCCCTGATGAGGGGATCGTTGTGCACCCTAAATGATAGATGAAAATGATAACCTGGCCAGATTCTTGCACCTCCCGATGTGGGTGTATTGTTCATTATAATTGATGTTGGTACTTGGATCTGTCATGCCCTATAGTGATTGTTTTCTCACCGTAGAAGTTTCTGGTTACTGGTCGTCGCAGTCGTTGTGTCGGGATTGTTGACGTTGCCCTTTTTCTTGTAGGCATGGCCTTTCTTGTGTTGGGTAGGTAGACATTTTTATTGTCTATTGTATCGCATGTTTAATCGAGTTGCATGATGTGATAGTGTGTTGGGTCATTGTTGTTTGTTGACTAATTTACGTGTGTTGTGTTCGTTGTCAAGTTGTGTTGATTAATTGTTGTCGTTGTTACTTTCCTACTCTTTAAGAAAAAAAAAATCACTAGCTTTGTGTCACATGTAGTTGTAACGACGGGGGACATTACAATTTTTCTTAGTATTAAATGAGGTTTTTTTTTGGTGTAATACTCACATATTTGTGAATAGATTAGATTTTGTTTTAAAAGTCCACAATTTTTTCATATTTTTATATGGAAATATGTATTGTTTGAATTAATTATAAAGATAATATTACATTTTATATGGAGATATGATTGTTTGGATTGATTACAAAAATAATACACTACAAATAAAAGACATTGTAGAAGAGATTTTTGTGGAGGTTTTTAGTCTTATAAGATTGAGAAAAAATTTCAAAAATTCTCGGTTATAACTTTCCCCTATTTGTAGTGGATGTTTTAACAAATGTTCCATATAACTCAAAAAAAATTGGAAGAGAGAGGATTTAGTAAAGGGTTTTTTTAGTGCTTCTATTGGTGAGAAAATCTTTTTTTGTAAACATAAATACAAAGCACTAGGGCGTACAAATAAATAAAAAGCACCGATGATTTTTATGTTTGTACTTCTACATGTATATTGTAATCATGGACATCCAAAATATTTAGAAACTATAAAAATATAATCATACAGTATGTTGTTTAAAGATGTAATATCCTCAAATTATTAGAAAATAAGTTCCAAACTATGGAAATTCAAATTTGGAAATAAATTGTCATTTATGGAAAATTCAAATTTGGAATTTTGGATTATGTAATTATTATTTTATGACTGTTGGGAAAATGTTTGACTTGTCCAACTTCCCTCTTTTGATGGACACATGTATGAGACAAAATTTTTAATAAATTAAATGTTCGGAGACAAATGGAACAACCTGGTTAAAAATAGATAACTATGACTCCATGAGTGGTGAACATGTTTGAGTTAACTCCGAGATGATTTTTAGAAGTGGAAGAAATTAAGTTTTGTCACTAGCAGCCCGTAAAAATCAGGGATTTGTAAAGCTATGTATTTCACCAAGGAAGGAAACGAATGGAAACTCCTAGGCACAAGCTCAGTACAACATATGTGGGAGGCATGACACTTCTTAGTATGTTGGGATTGGGAAATGTTTTGTTGTTAGGAGCACATTTGGTGTGAGAAAAAACATTTTTTGAATTGTTGAAGGTGAGAGTGGCTAAGGAGTGTAACTCAATTTTACCTTATCGAGTCATGGTTAGGCTAGGGGTGATGAGGACAAGTGATCGTGGTTGTTTTGTTTCTATGGTTAGGTGGAATGTGGCTATTCCATTTATTTTCCCAGCATTATTCTTTAGATATGTATCTCATCTATGTACTCGAATTGTTGATTTTATATTGTTGATGTTGTACAGTTGATTATATGTTTTATATTTATATACTTATAAATCTAAATTGATTAAGTGAATTGTGTAGCTATGTTAGCTTTGTGGTTTTCCACTATGTAACAGTACTTGTAGCGACGTTTATCTAAGGTATATATATATATATATATACATATATATATTGTGTGTGTGTGTGTGTGTGTGTGTGTGTGTGTGCCTATTTGCCATGATTACTCATTTATGTGATTGTTTTTCACTTAATGTACCAAATCAAAATACTTCAAAATGAAAAGTATAAATAGATTGTTTTGAAATTGCTACTAATATGTTGAGTATGGGTGGAAAAGAATAAACGTACCAAATACATTATTTTTATCTATTATCATAGAAACGGTATCTGATATAGTAGATTGTAGAATGTTTGACAACAATACAAGTTATTACAGTCAATAGGTCACTAACCAAAATTATTACAAATAGGGTTTTCCCATCAATCAAAAAACCCAATAACTAGACTAAACAATGTTTTTAGAAAGTCAATGTAAGACTGTCTATGATGGAAGTGAGTGCATGCATGGAATGGTAGAAAAAAAGTGGAACCCGAATACCTTTTGTGGACAAGTTGCTTCTTTCACAAAGTGCATTGTCTCTTCTCCCAGCCTGCAAGGAAGCCATATGATGGTATTAGTAACTTACTAATGTCCAATCCATTTAAATAATGAGGTAAATAATTGAGTGAAAGATTAACTTATCGTAGCTTTTGATTGAATATTGGAGTGTCTTTGTTCGCCTTGCGAAGAAATCGATCCATGAATTAGGAGGGGAGTGGGTGCATAATCCATCTGATGGGTTCCCTTGCAATAAAAAAGAGACCCACCATCAATTTATATCGTTGTGAATTTTTCACTTGTGAAAGAAGAAAAGTAAGAAAAACATTTATTCAAGTTATGTGGTTTTGTAACCCGTGTACATATCTTTAGATTATAAATTACAGAGAACAAATATATAAATAAATTACCAACGGTAATCAACGAAGGATTTTATTAACCAATAAGTATTACATAGAATAAATTATGTCAAACCTTGTATAGAGGGCCAAAGAACTAAAGGAATTTATCGTGGAGAAGCTAACATTTAAAAATAAGACTATTGATTTGTTCCATAATACATAGATGGAATTTTGACAAGGATAATGCTTGCAGTAAAGGAAGTATTAATTAAGAAGTAATGAAAGAGATGCATAGGATGTGATCTAGTCATATATATATATGGTAATAATCATACTAAAAAACTTTAAATCGAGCATCATTTACATAATTCCAAAGGATGCAATCTGAGTGCATAAAAATTACAGTAAGAATGTAATTCATAGGTTAATGTTTAACAACATGAAAAATTGTTCAAACCCTAGGAATATCTTTCCTCGTACATTCAATGGATGATGTGGCGAAAGCATACAAGAATAAGGTACAACATGTAACAAACAAGGATAGCATTTTTGTTTAGTACAGAGTTGTCGAACATAACAAATCCCTAGATTACATAAATGGTTTATTGTAATTGTATTAGACGAGCGATCAAGTAAAGGCCACTATCGATATGGTCATGGGTTCTTTAATAAAGACAAAGTATGATTCTGCTTGACAAGAAATTCTATAATGAGTGAATTCAAAGAAGTGTCATTGCTATTTTCAAAACAAATAAGGGCCTTTAATATATCCATTCATATACAAAGTATAATTATGAATTTACATATAGAGTTTAAACAACCGTCAAGTTTGTAAAAAATTCAATCAGTGTAGTAAGTTTTGAAGGCTACGGTTGAATCCAAGAATGAAAGAATAACACTATAGTCATTTGACCGTGACTTTCAACCAGGGTATTTTCGTATAGTCCTTTGAAATGAAGGTTATTTTCTTTTACAACACTCTCTAGACAAAGGTCATGGCTGTAACGCCCTCTCTTTAGATTTAAAAACAAAAAATAAAAAAATTTAAGAGGGTTTAACTTATAGAAACAATTATTTCGACCATGGTTCGACTGGGAAGGAAACCAAAATAATATGATATTTAAGACTAATGTCTAGTAGAGAAGAAACACAGTAACCCTCTCAAACCTGAGTGATAAACTTAACATATTTCACCTAACTTACAAATGAAATATTTAACATGGTGGAACCTAGAATGAAACACATACGAAGGTACAAGTATCATGTGATATCAACCCTAAAAATAAAAAGAAAACATAATGTATGTGACATACAAACTCACAAATATTATATTGTACTAGAAGGAGAACACATTACATAGAGTATACATTGCATAGACAGAGAAGGAAATTATTAAGAGAATACATTTACACTCGACAAAGAATCGTGTTGCCTAAAGAATACATTGTAGAGAAAATGGTTTTGCTTAAAGAATACATTGCACAGAGAACACAAGCAATAGAACAATTACTCAACCATGCATGTGGAGAACCCTGCAGTGTGTTGTTTACCTCCATCCCTCACCAGAGCCAAACACTACCAAAATATCATGTCGCATATAGTGAAGGGAAAAAAATCATTATGATACCAAAGAGGCAACTACAAGGAACAAATGACACCACGAGCCCCTCACTAGTGGGGTAAGAGAGAATGGTACACGCCGACACCTTTTCCACATCAAATCGACTAAAATGGGGAGCCCACATTGGGTGGTTCCCTGTAGTGTCAGTTCTGGAGGGTGTTGGGTAGGTCTATTGTCATTAATGGACCTGCCATAACGTAAATTTCTAGAGGATAGAATGGCCTCAATTTAGACCTGACCTGTCATCCACCTAAAAGATGAACTACGAACCACTTAAATGTTGTGTTGTATATGTTTAATCATGGATTGGGAAAACAGTGTTAGCATATGTGTAGGGTTACAACTTTATTGTTGTGTGTACATCGTATTTTCCTTGTTTAAACATAGTTCTTTACACTATGGTAAAGTGGTATGTTTCTATGGGGTGTTATAAACCCGAGCACATAGATTTTAATTTGGATAGTTATGTCTCCTAGTTCAACACTATGTCCTCTAGTGTTTTAGTCTTGTTTTCATTGATTATATCTCTTACATGTTTTATAACATAGTTTATAACACTATTATAATATGGATAGCATGGTTTGATGCAACCCTAGTGATTATACTATGGACTTTGATAGTCATATCCACTAATTCATTAATGCAAATAAATGTATGAATCTAATCTAACAATAATGCTATGATGAATTATAACAATAGGAGATAAGTTGGGTTTAAATATCCTTCATATATTTGGCATGGATAATCCAGTGGAGTAAAACTTCTATGCGTATAAATAGTGGAATAAGATATATAATGGACTATCTTTTTGTGTCGTGTACAATTTTGATGATTAATAGACTTAGTTTTTCGTGAAATTTATTTTTATATTTTACTGAAATTTGGGGTACATTACATATGGTATCAGAGCTGTAGGTTATAGTGCTTGGACCCTAGGGCAGCTCCAGGATTGTATTTTTGTTTTTGAAGGAAAAATCTAACAAACATATTTAATGTTACAAACAAAAAAAATTGTCTATTGTGAAAATGTCAGCACATAATGAAGAAGGAAACATACCTAAGGGGAATCAAAATCAAGAACTTCCTAGAAACCAACAACATCATAGTGAGGGAAGTTTAACTACCCAAGTATTGGAAACAATTAGGAACCTTATTGTAGAACTACAAGTGTTTAAAGTTGATAATGAAAAGTTAAAGAAAGATCAAGAAGATCAACTGGAAATAAATAAAATGTTGTTGCGTAGTATATTAAAAAATAATATTCCAAAAGACAATGAGAGGGAAGAAGAGGTCAGAAAAAGGTCCTCAAGGAATTCTAGTCATGCAATAGAAAAAGAAGAAAGTTCTTTTGAAGACGCACACATGACAAAGAACAAGGCATCTACAAGAAGAAAGAAAAAAACAAGTGGATCACCTGGATGTGAATTCAAAAAAATAAAACCCTCCACCTTTCATGGAGAATCAAATACTAGTGAGGAAGCTAAATCATGGTTCTTAGACATAAAGAAATACTTCCAAATTTATAATTATTCAAGGAATATGAAAGTTAGAATGACCATTTATAATTTAAAGGGAAAAGTTAGTATCTAGTGGCAAGACTTGAAATTAGAAAATGGATTGAAGGAAAAACGAATGGAATAGTCAAAATTCAAAAAGTATTTCAAGAAGAAGTACTTATCAGAAAGTTATTATGAAAGAAAAACTAAGGAATTTTATGAACTACGACTAGGACAAATGGCTATGGACAATCTGATAAATAAATTTCTAGATCTCTTGAGGTTTGTGCCTTACATTAAAGAAGATAAGGTAAATATACAAATGTTCTTAATTTGTCTACCACATTCTTACAAGGAAAAAATTGAATTCGATAATCCTAAGTATTTAAATGAGGTGTTTAGGAAGGCTTAAATGTTCTATGATAAGTATAAATAAAGAGTTGAAATTCCCAAGGCATGGAAAGATAAGAAACATGATAAAATGAATTACCATAAAAAAGGTTTCCAACCGTCACTATTCTGTAACATGGAAAAGAGTTTTCAAAGGAAGGACTACCACACAAACACACAACACACTCAAGGGGGAAATAAAATAGCTAATTTGGGATTTAAGAAAGTAGGGGACAGTCCTAGAGAATCATTGAAATTTTGGGAGTGTGGAGAAACCCACTTATGGAGGAATTGTCCATGCTTAAACCCATCAAGAAAGTTTGTAGTTCATGATCTTCAAGAATATTCAATAGTGGGAGATATTGGCAGAAGCATGCATATGATCAATGCAATTGTGGATGGAAGACAAGAAGATCATCAATCCACTATTGTGGAAGTTGAAGGTAAAAATCATTATAACAATATTTCCATATTAATTGACCCAGGAGCTAGTTTGAGTTATATTACTCCATTTTTTGTAGAATTGAACAAGTTAAAGAAGATAAAACATGTTGAATCCTGGTTAGTACAACTAACAACCAGGAAAAAAAGAAAGGAAATAGAATTTATTTCTGATTGTGAACTTAGTATAAATGATCATATTTTTTTTTTTAATATGAATGTATTACCATTGGGGTCTTATGATATAATTATCAGAATGGACTAGTTAGAAAAAAATAAAGTAATATTAATTTTTATGAAAAGTCATGTGTATACAAGGATGAAAATAATACAGTCAGAACAATACAAGGAATCAAAAAACTATCTTCTATTAGGAAAATATCAACAATGCAATTTAATAACTATATTAATAAGAGTTGAAAAGTATATGTTATTCAAGTAACAAATGTCTTAGAGGAAGAAAGAAAAATAAGTTTAGAAGACTCTGTAGTCCTACATGGGTTCAAAGATGTATTCAGAGAAGAAATATTGGAACTACCTCCAAGGAAAAAGATATATTTTCCTTCGATCGACTACCTAGATATTCGTTGGTGTCCAATGCACCTTATAGAATGAGTGTACCTGAATTAACAGAACTGAAAATTTTGTTAAAAGAAATATTAAACAAAGAGCATATCAAATCAAGTATTTATCCCTGGGGAGCACCAATTTTGTTTGTTAAAAAGAAAGATAGAACTTTGAGAATGTGTATTGATTATCATCAACTAAATAAAATGATGATTAAGAATAAGTATCCTTTACCTATAATTAACGATCTCTTTGACCAGGTTGGAGGAGAAAAAATATTCTCTAAGCTAGATTTGAGGTCTGGTTATCACCAAGTCAGGAGAAAGGATGAAGACATCAACAAAACAATGTTTAGAACATTCTATGGACACAATGAATTTGTAGTGATTTAGTTTGTACTTACTAATGCACCAACAAAATTTATCTTCTTCATTAATACTATATTGAACCAATATCTGGATAAATTTATGCTGGTTGTTATCAATGATATTTTAGTTTATTCCAAAACTGAAGAGGAACATGAAGAACATCTAAAAATAATACTACAAATTTTAAGAGAACATACATTATATCCGAAGTTTGATAAGTGTGAATTCTACAAAAGTAAGATACATTATTTAGGGAAATTAATATTAGAATATGGTATTGCAGTGGAACCAGAAAAGATTAAAGCCATTATGGAATGGCCTATTCCTAAATATGTAGCAGACATAAGGTCATTTATGGGGATTATTGGTTACTACGAGAGGTTTATCAAAGGATTTTCTAGAATTTTGTATCTGATTACATCACTACATAAAAGGGAATAAAATTTAATTGTGTAACATCCCCAGCCACCCCCAGGCTGGGGCATGCTACCTACAATCCCACCCTTGGACTTCATACCCTTACCGATACCTTCTTTAATTAATAAGAACACATAAGATAGAAGATTTAGCGACATGCATGGAAATGTATAACACATCATGCATAATCTAATATTTAGTTAAACGATAATTAAAATACAAAGCGTAATACATTCATACATAGATGATAATATCACAAAAAAGAGCGCTTATCTTTAAAAAAAGGTGACACCAACTAGTTATAGACCAAGGAAATTAAACCCAACCGTAGACACCACTACTCCAAATATAAACAGGAGTGTCAACCCCAAGCTAGGGCTATGAATCCACAAGGACGGTTCCAGAATGTACTTGGGTTCCCAAACTAGTTAACTCTGAAGCTCTCACAGGTTTCCCAACACCCACAACAATCCAAGTACCCAGATCTCTTCCACCCAGCCTGTACCACTCAAGAGAATGGACCTCCACCCTTCTTTGCCACACAGTCCCTCAGGCAGTCCTTCTCCTTTTTCGAGGGCCTCCAGCACAGCTGGTTGAGAATATCAATGTTGGAACTCCGAGGAATCATAGTTTTGATCAAAATAGGGCATAGGCCAACACATCTCATACATGCATGCCCCAAGTCATGGCTGGATTGCACCAACGACCATTACAACCAACTATCCCATGGATAATCTTCAACAATTCAGTTCCCTTTTCCAGGGAAAGATGCGTATGAGGATAGATCGATGAATGGGCGAGTGAGTGCATGAAAGTGCATGAGGGAAATGAATGAATGTATAGGAAAATCAACGAACAAGTCATCAGTCAAACCCCCCCATTAGACTAGAGGCGGGTTTAAGTAACTTCATGGGGAATCAAGAACCTCCTGGCCTTCCCCAAGAATGTCATGTAATTGATCCGCTCCCTTAGAAAAAAAGGGTAATTAACATAGGAATAAACACGTATCCCCTCAATCCCCCTTTCTTGTGGAATCATAGCCCCCTATAACTCTAGTGCTTGTCCATCTAGCAACCAACCATGTATTTATTATTAATAATGATAGAAAACATTACTTGTCTTGGGAAAACTGTCCTTTTAATAATTGTTTGGGCACCCTAGCCTCTCAGCATTGTAACAATACATTATTTAAAATGGGGGTTTAAAACTTGGGGTGTTACATCGTCTCCCCCTTATTTTGGCATTGTTCTGAGAGCATATACAAAATATAGATCAATATCTCAAATTTATTCAAAAAGTTGTGGGTACTCTGCCTACATGGAATCTTCATGCTCCCAAGTAACATCTTCAGGACCGTAGTAGGTCCATTGAACTTTTACCAGCTCTATAACTCGATTACGGATCATTTTGACTTTTCTCTCCAATACCCACACTGGTTGAACCTAAAAATATCCCTCCATCTCTACCTGAATTAGATGCCAATCAATAACATGGTTAGGGTCATGTACATATATCTTTGGTAAATATACATTAAATACATTATCCACATTCATTGAAGCATTCAATGCAAGCATGTACTCAAGTAGCCCTATTCTGTCCAATATTTCAAATGGACCAGAGAATCTGGCTGCCATCTTTGTACAACTACCCAATTTCAAGGACCTCTTCTTGGGCTTCACTTTAAAAAGTACCTGATCCCCTACTTTAAATTCTCTAGTTGTATTGTTCTTATCTACATAAAATTTTTGTCTATCCTAAGTTCCCTTTAAATTCTTCTTGATCTTAACCACTTCAATGGCTTATCCATCACATACATTCTTATGATATCTTCAATTATTTGATTGACTCTCTCTATTTTCCCATCTGTCTGGGGATTATATGCCGTGCGAAAGTTCATATTTGTGCCAAATCCTTTATACAATCCCCTCCATAAATTGGAGGTAAACTTCGTATCTCTATCTGAGATGATTGTCCTAGGTATCCCATGCAACCTAGCAATTTCCTTCATGAAAATTTTTGCAATATTAGTCGTTGTATGTGTTGTCTTTACAGACACAAAATGAGCAACCTTTATTAATTTGTCAACCACCACCATGATTGAATCATGTTTCTTATTCGTTCTGGGTAATCTTATGATGAAATCCATGGCGATCACTTCCCATTTCTTCTCTGGGATTGGCAATGGATGCATCAAACCCACTCAGTTCCTATGGTCAACCTTCACCTTCTAACACTCCATTCATTGAGCAATGTAATCAACAACATCCTTCTTCATTCTCGGCCAAAATAATTGACTTCCTACTATTGTAATTGTTTTCTGGTAACCGGGATGTCCAGCATAAGGAACATCATGAATTTCCTTCGGTACCAAATTCCTCAGTTCTCTGGAGCTAGGAAAATAGATTCTATTTTAATGCATGAGTAATCCGTCTTTCCTTATCTCATACTCCTTTATTTTTTGTTGTACATTTCCTTGTTGTAAGTATTCCTTTACCTGTAGGTAATGTTGATATGTAACAAGACCATCTAAAATTATGTTCTTCAAGTCTATGTGATGCATACTAATAGTAGTAGCATGCATGCGATGCACTCTTCTACTAAGTGCATCCACAACTTTATTCTCCTTTCCTTTGATATTCTTAATATCAAACTCATATTCGCTTAAAAATTCTAGCCATCTTGTTTGTTTGTCATTCAAGGTTGGTTGTTCAAAAAGATACTTCAGGCGAATGTGGTCTATCCTTAATTCGAATTTATTCCCCGTGAGATAAAGCCTCCACATCCTTAAGGTGTGAACAATGGCATCATGTTCCAAGTCATGATGTTAAGAACCAAACATCAATATAGCATAGAAAAACCTCAGGAAAAGTACTCAACACCTTGAAAAAGAGATAATTTCAGATAATA
>JASDQU010817947.1:20690-47562 GCA_032191745.1 Picea mariana
TTCTTTTTTTATTGTTATATGTGTTTTGACTTTAATTTAATATTATACTGTTTTTCTTTTATATTTTTTCATGTTTTGTGTTTATTTGTGTTTTATTTGTTCTTATTTCTATTATATTTTGTCACATATGTTTTTAATATATGTGGTTAATTATATATATTTTTAATATGTTTTATAATTTTGTTTTATTTTTTAATTGTTTTATAATTTATTTTTTAATTAATTTAAACTAATCAAACACAAACCTAAGAAACTAACTTAATTAGACTAATTTAATAATTATTTAATCTAATAAGTATTTTATTTTAAATTATCCTATTTAAAACAACTTTATTAGGCTAACAAGCATTAGAAAATGCCACTAACCCTTTAATATTATTCGTTTATTATCCTATGTTTGTTTATTCATGCAAGGACGAGTGGAGGGCAAGTTGTGGTCAATGGGACAAATGGGAAAGGGAGTGAGGATGTAGTAGGGTAATGAAGGATCGAACGAAACAGATGGAGGGGAAAAAGGAATCAACCGAGCTAGAGGTCTTCATCACAAGAGCAACGCCAAATCAACAACCAAAGAATCGAGTTACCTATGATTATAGGTCCCCAACATATCCACTATATTAAGATCAATGTAACAATGAACTGATCCTGAATCAATCAAAATAGAAACAGGATGATTGATGATCTTACCTTCCACATCGATCATATTGGACTGGTACTCTGCTTGTTGATCATTTAAAGATGCATAGATTCTTCCCATATCTTTGACTGTTGTAGATTCTTGGAGGTTGTGCATAGTATTCACTCTGTCATTTGTGTGTGGGCAATTCTTATACAGGTGATCTTCCTTGCATTCCCAACACTGGATTGGTGGTCTTCCCCTTTTTCCCAAGGAATCTTCCTTCTTGAAATATGATTTAGCATACTGATCTTGATGACTTCTATTAGGCTCATTCCTATTGAAGGAAGGTTTGAATCTTTTCCTCCTCTAGTCGTACTTTTCATTTTTCTTGTCCTTCCAAGATTTCTACAGATATTCTCTTCCTTGGCCTTGATCATATAGGTATTTAGACTTCCTGATGGCTTCGATCAAGGTCTTTGGATCATCATACTTGATCCTTTCCTTATAAAAGGTTGGCACTCCACTTAGAAATATCTGTATTTTTACTTTCTCATCACTAATGAACCTAACATACTTTAACAATCCCAAGAACTTCTTCTCGTACTATGCAATAGTCATGCTTCCCAACTTGAGTTCAAATAACTCCTGCATTTTCCTGTCTTAGAAATGCTTTGAGAGGTACTCCTTCTGGAAGTAATTCTTGAAATGCTTCCAAGTGATCCTACTTCATTAACATGTTCCACTTGCTTTAGTTGGTCCCACCACATTGCAAGTTTCCCATGTCAATGGTAAGTGGGAATCCTAGCTTCTAGGTTGGACGAATAGTTATGGAATTGAAAATATCTCTTGAACCCAAGCAACCATGCTTCGACATCATCTTCCCTTTTTCTTTCACCCTCAAAGGAAGGTGGCTTGATCTTCCTCAGCTCTCCTTGAAAAATATCTACCTCTTGTTTCCTTCTTTGGTGTCTGACAAGAGACACCTCTGGACTACTTACCGGATCATTTGATGCATAAAAAATTATTTCTGAGTAAGGAGGTGAGTGGTGTCCATGATCTTTGCTATCACTTCTATAATAACTAGATCTTCCACTATCATCCCTTCTTTCATGGCACCAGCCTTCTTCCTCTTTTCTTGAGTTTGATCTCTTCTTCGTTTGTCTCTGCAACTGATTTAAGCTATGAAACTAAATTTCCTCTCTCATTATTCTCTCATTGTTTTCTTTGTAGCTCTACACTTCCATATTCATTATTCTTATCGTTTCTATTAATGTTTCATGTTCTCCTTTTCCCTTATGTCCATTGGAATCTGTCTCTACATTACCAACTCTAGTATTATGTCCTTTTGCCTCCTTATCATGACTAGAGGCTCCCTCACCTTCTTCCATTTCCTCAATACACATCCTTATTTGATGTGTTTAAACCCCTTAATTATGCAAAATGTGCAATTGGCCACTTTGTTAGAATTCTGCATATGATATACAAAATTGCCAAACCATGCTACATGTTTCGTTTTTTTTTTTTTTTCTTCATGGAGATCATATCCCCATTCTTTAAAAATAGCAGTGTCCTCTTATCCTTGACTGACACAAAATTTCATCCCATGCAGGTGCTTCCTTCAAACCACCTTCCCAGGTGACCACGACTAGAAACTGCAACTAAATCCTTCCTTAGCACTTTTATGTCTCGAAGACCACCAATTCGGCCCTTAGCCCTCCTTCCCTTAGCTCTCAATCTACATATGACCATGACCATGAACCTGTGCTTAGATGAAAAAGAACTTATCTAGATCTTCGAGACTTTGAAACTTTCAGCCAGGACTATATCAACTGTCCTCATCCTCTTTCACAATCAATAATCAATATCAACTTCGGGACTCCATGCTTCGGGAGTCTCAACCTTCTTCGCTTTCCTCCTCCCGGAACTCTTTTACCTGTAGTTCATGATCTGTCAACGAGTGTCCTCCCACAAATCAATGGTTGTGAATCACTTCTGCTCTTTGGGCTTTGAAAGTTTCAAACTTTCCTCATGCACATTCTCCCAGAGTGCTTTTACCAAAAGTCAACGATCCCTCGACATTTTCTTATGGAATCAACAATCGATATGTACTCTCGCCTTCAGGCCTTCAAGATTTTTAGAACCAAAGAAACCTATCACATACTTCCCCATTCGAGTGCCTAGTCTCCAGACTGCATGATCTGTCACCACGTGGAAAAATACTAGAAGTAGAGATGTGTCCCAATCGGGCAGTTAACACATGTCACATTGTAACTGACATTTCAATATTCCATATGCTAAAAAATTACTGACACATGGCACACATCCCATGTGTCCATGTCATCCCTGGTGGCATCTAAAAGCCACATCACTTTGGGAATTCCAGGATCCACATCACCTCTAGGTGACATCATTGTGCCCCATCACTTTGGCTCTTTCGTCTTCAGAACTTCGAGATTTTCCATATTGTCACACTTCCAATTCTTCTGAACTTTGATTTCTCAAATAGGCCGAACTTTCTCCATGTGTCTCCCTTATCGAATGACCCATATTAACCTCAAAATTTGGGACTTCGGAAGATACCGCTGCAAGGATCAACGACTGCAATTCCTTCAGGCCTTCGGACTTCAGAAAAATCAAACCTCAACATTTTATGAAATGTTTTTATCTGAAGTTGATCATATACTGAAGTGTGTCTCCCATGGATCGAGGACTATGATTTCTTTGGGTCTTTGGATTTCAGAAATATTAACTTTCAACCTTCACTTTTTCCCCAAAGTGAGCGGATTTCTTCCACTGGTCCTCCTAGATTGGATGGTTGAGATTCACTTTGGCTCTCCAGGCTTCAAAAATCTCAATTATCAACTTCTCCTCACTCGATCTTTCCTGAAGTGATTTCACCCAGAGCGCATGATTGGTTGACACGTGTCCTGCTATGGATCGATGGTCCCCAACTATTTTGGCTATTTGGAGTTTCAATGATCGAGCACTAGCAAGTCACATGAATGCATGCCTTTCAATTTTCGGGGGCATGCATCGATGGTTTGGAGTAACCCACTTTTCTCCCCACAATTCTCATGATGCTGACACATAACCCCTTGGTGAAACCATGGTTTGGATTGCGGGAATGCCTTGGGAAATTATCTCTTGTGCAACTTGGCTCCCCGCAATTCCTCCTGTCTATTGATCTCTCTCTCCCATGGGATCTGACAGTTGTGACCTTAACCATTGCCTCCTTTACATTGGATGACCCATGTTCACCTGTCCTTCGATCCAATGATCCCAAATCTCTCTTGATCCTACAGTGGCGATCGCTCCTGAATTCAAAGGGGGATGGTCACAATCCATCAAATCCCCTTACAACGAATCTCTGACGATCTAACTCCTATGTAGACTATGCAACTCCATTTCTCATCATCTTTTCAGCTTCGCGGTCAGAGTTCGATCTTGACCATGATACTTTGACTAGCAAACCCAACCCATACCGACCCAATGTTTCAACTAGAAGCTCTGATACAAAACTGTAACATACCCAACCAGCCACAGGGCAGGGAATGCTACCTACAATCCCACCCTTTGACTTTGTACTCTTACTGATACCTTCTTTAATTAATAAGAACACATAAGATACAAGATTTAGCGACATGCACAAAAATATCCAGCACAACATGCATAATCTGAGATTTAGTTAAACGATAATTAAAATAAACAGTGGAATACATTCATACACAGATATAATATCACAATAGAGATCACTTATCTTTATAAAAAGCCGACACCAACTAGCTACAGACCAAGGACGTTCCACCCAACCATAGACACCACTGCTCCAAATCTCAACAGCAGTGTCACTCCCGAGCTAGGGCTATGAATCTATAAGGATAGTTACTGAGTGTACTTGGGTTCCCAAACCAGTCATCTCTCAAGCTCTCATAGGTTTCCCAAAACCCACAACAATCCAAGTACCCAGCTCTCTTCCACCTAGCCTGTACCACCCAAGAGAATGGACCTCCACCCTTCTGTACCACGTAGTCCCTCAGGCAGTCCTTCTCCTTTTTCTAGGGCCTCCAACATAGCTGGTCCAAAAGCTTGATGTTGTAACTCTAAGGACTCATAGTTGTGAGCAAAACAAGGCACAGGCCAATGCATCTCAGACATGCAGTTCCCAAGTCATGGCTGGATTGCACTAGCGACCATTACAACCAACTATGCCATGGATGATCTTCAACAATTTGATTCCATTTCCCAAATGAAGACACGGATGAGGATGGATCAATGAATGGGTGAGTGAGTGCATGAAAGTGTATTAGGGAAATGAATGAATGTACAGGAAAATCAATGAACAGGCCATTAGTTGAACCCTCCCATTAGATCAAAGGCAGGTTTAAGTAACTTCGTGGGGAATCAAGAACCTCTTGGCCTTCCCAGGAAGCTCATGTAACCAATCCTCTCCCTTAGGAAAAAAGGGTAATTAACATAGGAATAAACACTTAGCCCTTCAAGCCCCCTCTCTTGTGGAATCATATCCCCCTATAACTCCAGTCCTTGTCCGTCTATAAACTAGCCATGCATTTATTATTAATAATGATAGAAAACATTACATGTCTTCGGCACACTAGCCTTTTAATAATTGTTTGGGCACCTTGGCCTCTCAACATTGTAACAATAAATTATTTAAAATGGGGGTTCAAAACCTAGGGTGCTACAAATTGGTCCTAAAAATGTCAAGATAGTTTTGATAAGCTAAAGGGACTGTTAACTACAAAATCTATCCTAAAAGTAGCATATACATATAAAGACTTTATAGTTTGCATATATGTGAGTAAAGAGGTATTAGGAGGTGTGATAACACAATATGGACACACCATCTGTTATGAATCATGTAAATTGAAATAACATGAACAAAACTACGTGACTCACGATTTAGAATTAGCGGTTATGATCCATGCATTAAAAATGTGGCAGCATGATTTAATGGGAATAAAAATGTTGTTAGTAACTAACAACAGTGGTGTAAATCATTTGTTCAGTCAACCAGATCTCAACGCAAGAAAAGAGAGATGGTTGGCCATTTTAAGTGAGTTCAATTTTGAAGTACGACACATCAAGGGTAAATAAAACAAATTTACAAATGCACTAAGTTGGAGGACTAGTGGGATTTATGGAACAATTATAAGCAAGGAAGAAAATGATATCAAAAAGAGGATAAAATATGGAATTAGTAATGATGAAAATTACATCAATACAGTAGAAGAATTACAAGGAAATGGAGAAAACGTGAACAAAACAGATCTAGGTATCGATAAAAATGGGATGTTAAGGTTCAAAGGTAGGTTATATATACCTAACTATACTAATTTAAAGATGAAAATTCTTGATGAGATGCACAAAAAGCCATATTTTGGTCATCAAGGATACCAGAAAATGATAACAACATTAAGGAAACAGTTTTATTGGCCTAACATGAAAAATGAAACAGCTGAATATTTGTCTAAATGTTTAGATTGTCAATAGGTAAAGGCTGAGCATTAGAATCTGGGAGGTCTGTTACAACCTCTCCCTATACCCGAATGGAAATGGGAAAATATTTCGATGGACTTCATTACAGGTTTTCCTAAGATTCAAAGACAAAATGACTCAATTATGGTAGTGATTGATAAACTAAATAAATCTACACATTTTGTACCTTTTAAATCTACTTACGAAGCGATTAATATCGCTGAAATTTTTATGAAAGAAAATTTTATGTTTCATGGAATCCCAAAGATGGTGATTTTAGATAGAGATATCAAATTTACATCCAATTTTTGGAAAGAATTGTTTGCAGGTTTGGATACTAATTTGAATTTCAGCACAAGTTACCATCTACAAATGGATGGGAAAACATAACGAACAAACCAAATTATCGAAGGCATGTTGTGAATGTACGGAAGAAAAAAACCAACTAAGTGGGAAGATTATTTACACTTAGTTTATTTCTCTTACAGTAATGGTTATCAGGCATCATCTAACATGAGTCCCTTCGAAGTATTATATGGAAGGAAATGCACAACCTCGATCAGTGGATATAATATGATTGACAGGATTATGGTGGGACCAAAAATTCTCCAAGAAATGGAAAGAATGGTATAAAGGGTACACCAGAACTTGAAAGAGGCATAATACCGACCAAAAATATATGGAGATCTAAAAACAAGACATCAGGAATTCAAAATTGGGGAACATGTATATCTAAAAGCCAAAGCAATAAGAATATCTCTATAGCTAGGAAATTGTTCCAAG
This sequence comes from Picea mariana, assembly GCA_032191745.1. Taxonomy (NCBI): domain Eukaryota; kingdom Viridiplantae; phylum Streptophyta; class Pinopsida; order Pinales; family Pinaceae; genus Picea; species Picea mariana. The sequence goes on from JASDQU010817947.1 coordinate 27,589, forward strand.
TTGGCTCCAAGATTTTGTGGCCCCTTAGATATTTTAACTCGAATCAGACCCATGGCATATCAACTGGAACTTCCAACAAATTTAAAAGTTCATAATGTTTTGCATGTTTCATTATTGAAAAGATATATTCATGATCCTACTCAAATCATTGATTGAAACATGGTGCAGGTGGAACCAGAAGGTGATTTCCAAGTGGCACCTCTGTGCATTCTAGACAAGAAAGAAACAATACTTCTAAATAGAGCCATCGCCCAGGTAAAAGTGCAATGGAATCAATTTAGTCTTGAGAAGGCCACTTGGGAATTGTAAGAAGATATGCTGAATTCTTATCGATTTTTGTTTTGATAAGTTATTGAACACTGAGGAAAGTGTTGTACTTAAGGGATAGAGGATGCAATATCCTCAAAATATTAGAAAAGAAATTCCAAACTGAAATTATAAATAAATTTCCATTTATGGAAATTTGGATTTGGAAGTAGATTCCCATTTATGGAAATTCGTATTTAGAAATAAATTGTCATTTATGGAAAATCCGAATTTATAATTTTGGATTATGTAATTATTATTTTATGATTGTTGGGAAAATGATTGACTTTCCCAACTTCCCTCTTTCGATGGACACATGTATGAGACACAATTTTTAATAAATTAAATGGTGGAAGACAAATGGGACAACCAAGATAAAAATAGTTGACTATGACTCCATGAATGTGGAACAGGTTTGAGTTAACTCGGAGTTGATTATTACAAGTGGAAGAAGTTGATTTTCATCACTGGAAGCCCCTAAAAATCAGGGATCTGTAAAGTTGTGAATTTCCCCAAGGAGGGAAAAGGAATGGAAAGTCCTAGTCACAAGATAAATACAACATATGTGGGAGACAATGCATTGCTTAGTATGTTGGGATTGAGAATTGTTTTGTTTTTAGGAGCACATAATGTGTGAGGAAAAAAATTCTATGAATTGTTGAAGGTGACACTGGCTAAAGAGTGTGACTCAGTTTTCCCTTATGGAGTCATGGTCAGTCTAGAGGGTGATCAATACAAGTGATCGTGGTTGTTTTGTGTCTACAGCTGGGTGGAAAGTGGTTGTTCCAATTGTTTTCCCAGAATCAAGATTCATATATGTACTCGAATTGTTGATGTTATATCATTGACGTTATACAATTGATGCTATGTTCTATATTTATATACTTATAAATCTGAATTGGTTAAGTGAATTGTGTAGATGTGTTAGATTCGTGGCTTGCCACTATGTAAGAGTTCATGTAGTGATGTTTATTTTAAGTATTATAGTATATTATATATGTGTGTGTGTGTGTGTGTGCCTATTGATCACAATAAGTTATTTATGTGATTATCGTTCAATTACTATACCAAATCAAAATACTTCATAATGAAAAGTATAAATAGACTATTTTGAAATTGCTACCAATATGCTCAGTATAGGTGGGAAAGAATAAAAGTCCCAAATACATTATTTTTATCTATTATCATAGAAAATGTATCCGATACAATAGATCGCAAAATGTTTGACAACAATAACACTTATTGTAGTCAACAGGTTATTGACCAAAATTATTACAACTGGGGCTTTCCCATTGATCCAAGAACTCAATAACTAGACTAAACATAGTTTTTAGAAAGTCAACATAAATATGCCGATGAAGGAAGTGAGTGTGCACATGGACCAGTGGAAAAAAAGTGGAACTCAAATACCTTTTTTGGATAGGTCGCTTCTTTCACCAAGTTAATTTTTTGTTCTCCTAGCTTTCCACGAAGCCATCTAATGGTATTATTAACTTGCTAATGTCCAAACCATTTAAATAATGAGGTAAATAACTGAGTCAAATCTTAACTTATCTTATCTTCTAATTGAATATTGGAGTGTTTTCATTCTTCTTGCAAAGCAGTTGATCCATGAATTAGGAGGGGAGTGGGTGCATAATCCATATGATGGGTTCCCTCACAAGGAGAAAGGGACCCATCATAAATTTATATCCATGCGAATTTTTCACTTGCGAAAGAAGAAAAGTAAGAAAAATATTTAATAAAGTTATGTGGATTTATAACCCCTATACATATATTTAGTTTATAAATTACAGAGAAATTATATACAAAGAAATTACCAGCTGTAATGAAGGGAAGTATTTTATTAACCAATAAGTATTACTTTGAAAAAATTACCAAAACTTGTACAGAGGGCCAAAGAACGGGGGGAATTTACTGTGGATAAGATAACATTTACATACATAACCATTCATTTGTTCCATAATACATAGATGGAATTTCGACAAGGATATTGCTTGCAGTAAAGGAAGTATCAATTAGTAAGTAATGACAGAGACACACATGATGCGATCTGGTCATAAATTTATATGGTAATAATCATATTAAGAAACTATAAATCGGGTAGCATTTACAGAATTGCAAAGGATGCAATCTGAGTGCATCAAAATTACAGTAAGAATCTAATTCATAGGTTAAAGTTTAGAAACGCAAAAACATGTTCAAACCCTATGAATATATTTCCTCATACATTCAACAGATGATGTGGAAAGATCATACAAGCATAGGGTACAACAGGTAATAAACAATGATAACATTTTTGTTTATGACAGATTTGTAACTCTACCAGATGAGTGATCAAGTAAAGGACACTACCAAGATGCCCATGGGTGATTTAATAGAGACAAAGTATGATGCTCGGTAGATAATTTTATAACCAGTGAATACAAAGAAATGTTGTTGCTATTTTCAAAATGAATAAGGGCTTTTAATATTTCCATTCATAGACATAGTATAATTATGAATTTAAAAATAGAGTTTAAACAACCTTCAATTCTGTAAAAACTTCAATAAGTGAAATAAGTTTGGAAGGCTACAGTGGAATCCTACAATGAAAGAATAACACTATAGTCATTTGAACAAGAATTTCAACCAGGATTTTCCTGTATAGTCCCATGAACTAAATGATATTTTTGTTTACAACACCCTCCAGAAAAGGGTCGTGGGTGTAACGAACTTTGTTCATATTTAAAACCAAAACGATAAGAACTTCAAAGGGTTTAATTTATATCAACAATCATGTAACAACCCCTCCGTTAGGACTAGTAATGTGAAGCACAGAAGGTAATTTTTTTAAGGCATTAGGAAATTAACATCAATAGTAAAATTCATAGTAGCACATAATCTACGACATCATAAGTAAAACCATTACAAGATACTCTACATTGTAATCGATAATGACACAACCAATGCATCTACATAAATTGTGGTGACATAGAAACAAAAATAACGACACAACTCGACACATCACAATCAACTTAACGCAATTTATAAACAATGATCAACCACATATTGAATATTAAAATGAATACCTACCCAACCTAGCCTGCAAGGTTAGGACCTCTAGGAAACATAAGCAATGCTCAAGCCCAAGATTCATCTAATTGATTTTGACCATTTAAGGTCTAAGGGCTGGTGACTATTATGAGGAACAAGGAGGTGTCTACATCCCACTAACACAATTGTAACATCCCCATCGTTACGACTACAAGCGAAGTAGAAAATGATTTTCTTTTTTGTTTTTAAGTCAACATGGCAACAACGACAATAGTTAATCGCCGCAACTTGATGACGAACACAACACATGTAGACTAGTTAACAACAAACAAAGACTCTGACTCTAACACGTCAGGTGACTAGATAAACATGCGATAATCAAGATGGATAGAAATGACTACCCGCCAAACCCAGGCAAGGCAACGCCTACAAGATAAAGGACAACATTGATTATGATGAACACCCACCCACATCAAGAAGAAAAAAACTCCAACGAGGTTATCATTCGCCTCTATCCGTCAGGACTCACGAAATGTGATAATCCCCTCATCTGTAATCATGTCGTCACCAGGCGAGAGGCATGGCAGTAACCATGGTGCAACATAACATAACTCGACCATTAACCCAGGATGAAATCAACGCGTTAGGAGACCGAATTAAATGTCTCACCCATGATGACTAACCCTAGCACCCTATCAACAAGTCAACAAGACACAATGGATTGCGATGACTAGATCATTCAAATAAGACATTAACTTCCTTGCGCAACAAACTCATTCTATACACATTAAATAATTTTTATTACATCAATTAATTCATGGTAACCATTCTCCAATTCCATTATCAGATATGAAATTCCCTAAAGAGGAATTAGCTATCGTTTAACTGGAAAAAAAAATGGGATACGTCCTTTAAAACAATATAATCGTGTACTTTAAACAAGAATCTGCTATCCTTTAAACTGGAACAGTAAAACGACATTGCTATATAGGGAATAGATTTAAAATTGTTATCTATATAATCTATATATTGGTATTACGGTATCATATTAGATATAAAAACGATGTCCTTACATATTAAATTCGCTAGTTATACACAACATGCAATGCATTAGACACGTCGCGGTTATATACAAAGATATCATTGTTGTCTAAATTTAATTCTCTATATATTCTCTCTTTATACAAATAAGAGCTATTAGGGATAATATCAATGATGATATACAATTAAAGACATGTCCGCCTAATTATAGTGTTATCCCTTAATGATATATATAATAATGATATGCAATGATGATATGTAATAATGATATATATTATACCATTTCTTTCATACACCTCCTACCACACCAAGGTTGTCACACAACCATAATAACACAGTCATATCATTGTAAACAATAGTAATGATACAACATTAAAATTGATGTATAGTATCATTGTCATTTAAAACTATGAGATAGCCAGGAAAAATAATGAAGTGGCTGTGTAATGCATTTAACATAAAATCGTCAAGTTATTTAATGTATAAATCGCTTCCATATATATAATAGCTAACTATCAATTAAATAACTATTGTTTAAAAATGCGTTCACTACCATTTCACCTGTAAAAGCGCAACCATTACCTCCTAAAAATGCAACCAATATACAAGTGAAAACGCAACAATAAAATTAAGTTATGTCACATATACAAGTGTAATAGCTATCCGTTATCATTAAAATTTTCACTATCATACCCATTTATTAAATTGTTGGTAAAACCTCATGGTTGAATGAATGCAGGTGGAGTAGTCAATGAAAAGTGTTGAGTAAGAAATTGTGATTGATTAATATGCAGGTAAATTTGCCATCAAAATGAAATGAATTGTAGAGGAATTTCGCAGGCCAGATGTGTTAAAACGCAGAGCAAATTTGCCATCAAAATGTAAGGAATTGCAGAGCAACTTTGTAGGACAGATGTTTTGAAAATGCAAGGTAAAATTCACCATAAAAGTACATTAAATTGCAAATTAAATGATGGAGTTGTTGTGAAAACAATGAATACAAATCGTTGGGTGTAAGATGCCAAGAATAATGGGTTGAAAGTTGGGTAAGTAAGGGTGGAAACACAGATATTACTAAACACAGTTTCCAAATGTCGAGAACATTTAGGACATAGAGGTGATATCACATGAAGAGACCAATGCAAAGGTGGAGATAAAATGTAGAGATAACAAGGGTAAACAACTGGGCAAAAACATCCTTCGCTCATCATCAACGCACAAAAAAGAAAGGCATTAGGATATATAGGTCTATTAACATCGAAGTGATGACCGTCGATTCAGCTCCTAGCCAACTTCCCAGGCCATGAATGATGATCTAGGGACGAGGGTGAAGTAAGAAGTGAAAACTCATCACAAAATCGATAAAACCATAGGGTGTCCATGACATGCAGGGATCAAAAGCCAAGGGAATCAATCAACATCGAGCTTAAGGCTATGGGGAATTAAGTTATCAATTAAAATTCAAAGTCAAACATTATATTTACCCAATTAAATATATAGAATTGAAAGCATGAGGTATAATAACAATTTACCATGAAGAATCAAATAAACGTATCGTATCCCAGGTCATCCGCTCTGATCTGTTGTCCCGTGCACTCCATGCCGCTCCGACTTGCCGACCAATGAGACTTCATCAGTACCTCCCAACCAATGCTAGGGTTTCTCTTCTTCCCCTTTCATTCCCCTAGATGCAAATGGGACACACACATTGAACCAGAGATCATCTAGCTCCTAGCTCGCCTCGCAAGGCCAAGCTACCCCTCCTTATCGAGTTGGGTATCCAAACTCCCACAAGCTAAGTCAATCAAGTCTAAAATTCTATAGCATAACGTTATGCATAACCGAGGGGATCCATCATCCTCCTCCTCCCTCCTTTATATAAAGTTTATAAGTCATTTACTTTCCCAAAATCCCATTTAATTTAATGTTCAATAATATAATTCATAAAAATCGTCCCTGTACATCTGTCACCCATCCCCTTCATTGCACCATAAATTAATTTCATTAATTAATTAATTACTCCTATTTCCCTCATTTTCCTAAAAGCATTCCTATAATCGTTCGTAGGTGTCCCCATATTCCCTTACCATTTTAATGACTTACCCCCCTTACTAAACCACTAGTTGCATTCAATTTAGAAAGTTCTTAAATGCTAGATACCTTACTAAGTTAGTCTTTCTGCTTTTCCCCTTATGTTTCCCCTTTGTGTTTATGTTTCCCTCTTTTTCCTAGTTTTCTAAATATTTTAAATTTCCCTCTTTCCTCTTTCATTTAAAACTCAATTTGGCATGTGCATAAAATTACCTTTTTCCCCTTTTCCTTTTTAATTAATAAATTTTTAAGTAGAATAATATAACAAAACAATTATTTCCCCTTTTTAAATTTTATCCCCCAAATGATTTTTATAAATCAATTGAATTTCTTACCCCCTTCTTGTCACATGATAAATGACAATCATCATTATTATTTATTTATTTTTATTTTTACTTTTATATAAACAAATATATATATATATATATATTCTCACAAGTATCACTTAGACCTAGATGATATTTTCGTAGGCTAGGCGACATTTTATTAGGGAAAATGTTTAAAATATTTATCATTGCATTATTCATTCTAAGGCCATCTAGGTTTATTCACCTTTTAGTTAACAAAGCGACGTGCCCTTCAGGACACACTAGGTGATCCAAGGGTGCCACTCGCTTCATTTTGTTTCCCTTGCGTGACGTGCCCTTCAGGACGCACTACGTGCTCCAAGAGTACCACTCACTTCATTCCATTTTTCTTGCGTGACATGCCCTTCAAGGTGCTCCAAGGGTGCCACTTGCCTCTTTAATGACTTGGTAGACATTAAAAACCCCTGGAGTCAATAATCTGCCAAGTGATATTGTGGGAGACTAAGGGCCTCTAAGGAATAATTCCCATGCCTTATTATGCACATCTTAGAATAATCATGCGCAACTGTCACAATCTGCCCTCACGACATTGTGGGTCTTCTCGAGCTAGGCAGTTGTTAACCTACAATTCGAGCCACAACATGACTACTAGTAGGCTATGGAAAGGATGTCGTCCACACCTCTCCATCAACATCTCTGGTATTCATGCATGACCTCTCTACTCCACATGTGAGTTTGGTCGACAAGCTATTGTCAACCTACATCATCAACGAATCATGTCAGAAATAATATCCATAATTACATCATCTAATCAGATGCACAAACGTCATATATATACCACAATCAAACCCTAATAGTCCACTCCTTGAATCGATCTATAGTCCAAGGGTTTCATCGATGTCTCTGCATCCTCAAGGTCCAAATCCTGCACACTCAGGAGAACCGAGTCAATAGCACCTATCTAAGTCAATATAGAAAAATAACATATAATCACATCCATAATGCCTCATAATAATAATCAATGGTTAAAGGTATAATAATCTGGATCTATTGCAAGCAGCTATCCTCAAAGAATAAGTTCACTCAGTGTGTGCAAGAGCAAGATGTTACATACACCCCCTCTTGGTCTAGAATTTGTCCCAAAGTTTTGCAGTATAAGTGAAGAAATAATGTGTATCATAATATTATAAGTCTATCTATCCAATAAAAATGGAAACTGATGGCACATATCATATGCTTCCTTTGAGATCACCGAGTGTGGACAATAGTTGTTCCAATGGAACTTGAACTGAGATAATGTTCGGCGTTGTAGCTGTCGAATGCGATGACCTAGGATGTGGATCATCTTAGCCGTGAGTGCCCCCTCACCTGACACCCACAAGGTGCTCAAGTCAAACATGTGTAGGATCACTAATCATAATGTCTCAAACAGAGACGTCAAATACATCGTGCATACACCTCAAGAATCAAGCACGACTATTCATTAGGCCACGAGCCTCTCTTTTCCACAATCTTGTAGGATCCTACGAACCTAGGAGATAGCTTATACCCTTTTTCCAAACCTGATTGAACTCTTATGCGGTTTCGGCTGCAAAAATACTTGATCTCCACATTGTAACTATAGTCAGCATGACGCGCATCAACATAACTCTTATGTTGATCCTACGTTTCCTTCATCCTTTGCCTTATAGTTTTCATTTAATATTCCATTTCTTGGATCGCTTCCGATCCCACTAGGACCCTATCCTCAATCTGATTCCAACTCAAAGGAATCCGACATGGTCGACCATAAAGAAGCTCGAAGGGCGCCATCTTAACAGTGCCTTTGTATCTGTTTCTATAAGCGAATTCCACCAGTGGAAAGAATTCTTCCTAACGCTTTTGTAGGTCTATCACGTACATGCGCAACATTTCCTCCAAGGTATGGTTCATTTGTTTGGTATTCTCGTCAATCTCCGGGTGATACACAATACTAAAGTTAAGTTGGGTTCCCAAGGCCTCTTTGAAACTAGTCAAAATCATCCAATAAATAACGATCCTAGATTGGATATAATCCTCTTAGGTACGCCATGAAGACTCACAATATCACTTATGCAAACTCTAGCTATGTCAAGTGCCTGATACGCCATGCACAAAGGAATAAAAGGAGCACTCTTCATTAGAGTGTTGACTACTATGAAAATTGAGTTGTGTCTCCTTGTCGTCAGTGGAAATCCAACAATAAAATCCATCAAAATAACCTCCCATTTTGATTAAGAAATAGTGTGTGGATGTAGTAATACTGTTGGATGTCTATGTTCAACCTTTACCTGCTGACATTCTAGACATCTGGACACATAGTTGACTATGTCTACCTTCATTCCTTTCCATAATAATAAGGGTTTAAGGTTTTTCCTCATCTTTGTGACTCCCAGGTGAGCCATGTACAATGCTCTGTTAGCCTATTTTAGGATCAAGCTCCTCAACTCATCATTCAGTGGTACACAAATTGATTTTCAAATATCAGTAGTCCATCATCATCCAAAACAAATCCTTCAAATCTTGGTACCATCATTGTGTTTTTTTCGATAAAATCCTTGACCTCTTTGTACCAGTCATCATCGGGCTGTAAAGTTAGAATATTTTCACGTAGATTCATATGAAGAGGAAACATCGAAAATGTGTGTGGTCTCTAACTCAATGCATCTACCACTCGATTCATTGTTCCTTTTATGTAATAAATCTTGAAATCGTACTCGCTAAGCGATTCCGACCAACGTCGTTGTCACGCATTCAAGTCGCTTTGCGTAAAGAAGTGTTGTAGTCCACAGTGGTTCATCTTTAGTTCAACTTTTCATCAAACAAGGTAGTGTCTCCAAACCTTCAAGCCATATACAATGGATAACAACTCCAAATCATGTGTCGCATAGTTCTCATCCTGCCTTCTCAGTTTCCTCGAGATGTAAGCGATCACTCGACTGTCTTGCATCAAGACTCTGCCTAAGCATTCCTTGGATGCATCAATGCATACCAAGAATTCCACGTCCATGTCGAGGAACTTTATTATCAATGTTGTTTTCAACAACTCTTTAAGCCTATGAAATGCTTTCGCTCATTTCTTGGTCCAAAAAAACTTCTTGTTCTTCTTTTGTAATTTCGTGATCAGATTTGATATCTTCGAAAATCCCTCGATGAACCATCAATAGTATCCTGCTAAACCCATGAAGCTATGCACTTCCATGACATTCGTCAGCGTAGGAAATTCCATAATAGCCTCAAACTTTGTTGGATCCATGACGACACCTTCGCTGGAGATGACATGCCCTAAGTAGTGAATCTTTGATTGATAAAACGAGCATTTGGGAAACTTCCCATGCAATTTGTGCTCTTGTAGACACTGTATTACTAAGCACAAGTTCTCATCATGCTCCTCCATCATCTGAGAGTCAATCAAAATATCATGAATGTTTACTTGGACGAACTTATCCAAGTACTCGGGGAACACCCTGTTCATAAAACTCATATATACCCCAAGGGCGTTTGTCAATCCCAACGGTAAAACAGTAAATTTGTAATGTCCCAACCTCTTCATAAAGGAGGTCTTAGGGGAATCATCCTCGATCTGTAACTGGTGATACCCTAATCACAAATCAATCTTTGAAAACATCGTCGCATCCTTCATCTGATCGAACATATCATCAATCCTTGGCAATGGATATTGATTCTTGATCGTTTAATTTTTCAATTGATGGTAGTCAATGCAAAGTCTCCATGACCCATCCTTCTTTCATATGTAAATATCAGGCGCACCCCACGGTAACACTCTTGGACATAAAAGTCCCAGTTCCAACCATGCCTTTAGTTGCATTCTCAACTCCTGTAACTCCGGGGTCGACATCTGATAAGGCATTCTTTCTATCGTTTCAGTCCTCAGTTTCAGGTCTATGGTAAAGTCTAAATACTTATCTGGAAGCATCCAAAGTAACTCCTTCGGGAAGACGTTCGCAAAATCTCTCACCCAGAAAGGTGTTCTAGACCTTCTGCTACTCCTTCTCGCTTAACGCAGGGATCGCATAAATCTTACATCCCTTGTGCATGATCTTCCATAGCTGCAAGGAAGAGATGAACCTCAGGGTGTCTCCCTGGTTCCGACCTACAATCATGCATCTTTTTCGCTCACTAACAACCAATCTCAACTAATTCTTCTTATAGTCGAGTATCACATCATGCGATTCCAACCGATCCATACTGATCACGATGTCATATGACCCTAAGGTTGTGACGTACTTGTATTCAGGTGTGGATCATATCGAAGAAGCTCCATAAAATGGGCCTCATACTCGGGCACCATACGAAAACCTTATCGAAAGGCATTGAACTCGTTGAGTTGACACTTAATGAATTCCTCTAATAGGTACCTCTCCCAAAAATATTCCTCGGATAGTTCCCATGATGCATCTTTGATGACCATGTTCAATTGTGGCAGGAGTGTCTTCCACCAAAGGAGAGTGCTCCCCTTCAGTTGGAATACTTCCATGTAGACCTTCTTGTTGAAGGTATAGTTGTGAAGTGCAAGGCACATCACTATATTCTCCAACCATGCCTTGGTGGCTGCGCCATCCGTGGAACCAAAGAACTTAGGAAACTTGACCTTCTCGAGTTTGTGGTGAAATCTAATGGTACTGACGGGGGTATGCTATGGACCCTCAGGGGTACAGGTGCCTTGGCCTCATCTCAGTGAAAATGGTGAAACAAGGCCTCTAGAAATCTCTGGAAGGACCTTGTTAGACCATCATCATCCCTTACAACAATTGAATCCAACTTCAGGGCTTGCTCCTCCCCCTTGGGGTTAGACTCTGAGGGTGCAGGCACTTCTGGAGGCGTCATGCCTCCTTCCCCAGCCCCACACTCTGAACCTCTGTGGCATCCCCTAATCGAGATAATCGTAGGGACACCTTAAAGTTTTAATTAAAACAAGGGTTAACACTCATGGGTTTACTGGATTGGAAATCGTGGTGATCCACAGTCGCAGGGTTGAACCCGCTCTAATACCATATGTAACGTCCCCATCGTTACGACTACAAGCGAAGAAGAAAGTGTAATTTGTTTTTTGTTTTTAAGGCGTGATGGAAAAAACGACAACAGTTAATCACCGCAACTTGACGACCAACACAACACATGATGACTAGTTAACAACAAACAACGACTCGGATGCTAACACGTCAAGCGACTAGACAAACATGCGATAATCAAAACAGAGAGAAACGACTACCCGCCCAACCCATGAAAGGCGATGCCTACAAGCTAAAGGAAAACATCGATTACGACGAACACCTTCCCACATCACCAAGCATAGGACTCCGACCAAGTTATCATTTGCCTCTATCCGTCACGGTGCGCGATGATCCCCTCGTTGGGAATCATGTCATCACCAGGTGATAGGTGTGATAGTAACCATGGCAGAACATAACATAATTGGACCATCAACCTAGGATGAAATCAACGTGCTAAGAGACCGAATTAACTATCTCACCCATGAAGACTAACCCTAGCACCGAATCGACAAGTCAACAAGATGCAAGGGAATCCAATGACTAGATCATTCAAACAACACATTAACTTCCTTGTGCAATGAACTCATTCTGTACGCATTAAATAATTATTATCACATCAATTAATTTATGGTAACCATTCTCCAATTCTGTTATCAGATATGAAATACATTAAGGAGGAATTCTCTATCGTTTAACTGAAACAAAAATGGGATGCATCCTTTAAAACAATATAACCTTGTCCTTTAAACCTGAATCTGCTATCCTTTAAACTGGAATAGTAAAACAACATTTCTATCTAGGGAAATGATTTAAAATTGTTATCTATATAATCTATATGTTGGTATTATGGTATCACACTAGATATAAAAACAATGTCCTTACATATTAAATTTGTTAGTTATACACAACATGCAACGCATTAGACACATCGTGGTTATATACAAAAATATCATTGTTGTTTGAATTTAATTCTACAAATAAGAGCTATTAGGGATAATATGAGTGATGATATACAATTAAAGACATGGTCGTCTAATTATAGTGTTATCCCTTAATGATATATATAATAATGATATGTAATGATGATATGTAATAATGATATATACTATACCATTGTTGTCATTAACCTCCTACCACACCAAGGTTATCACACAACCATAATAACATTGTAAACAATAGTAATGATACACCATTAAAAGTGATGTATAGTATCATTGTCATTTAAAGCTATGAGATAGCCAGGAAAAATAATGAAGTGGTTGTGTAATGCATTTAACATAAAATCATTGGGTCATTGAATATATAAATCACTGCCATATATATACTAGCTAACTATCAATTAAATAACTGTTGTTTAAAAATAAGTTCGCTGCCATTGCACCTATAAAAACGCAACCATTACCTCCTAAAAACACAACCAATATACAAGTGAAAAGGAAACATCTACACAGTAAAAACGTTGTCCGATACATTCACTGTCTGTGTAAATATGGTTGTCCGGGTGTTATCTCATCCCACGTTGACTGTTAGCATATTTAGACACGAGTGGATGTCTTTTTAAAAGGAAAAACGTAGTCTAGTAACCCCAGGAGATCACTGTCCATTAATCACTGAGTTGGCTGAGCAATCCACCATTACTTAACTGATGAATAAAATCGTTGTCCAAAGGTTATCAACTGCTAAAATTGTTTTGAAGGTTAATCGCTTGAACATAAAATTGTATACACTGCCTATCCATTAAGAATGAATAAATCATTCACCATCTGTCTTTCACCGTCTTTCAAATTCTTTGTTGTCTTCTAATTAAAATCTGGAATAAAAGAATGATGTTTAATTGTTGTCTAATGCTAAATAGGGTTCGCTGTCTAAAATCACAGAGCAAAATCGCTGCGTGAGTACTAACAATCGCTGAGTTAAATATGTAAACAATTGGAGGCTTTAACATGTGTCAAGCTGAGTTAAAGGATAAAGTCGGTGTGCACATAGACAGTGCAGGGTGCCCCATTAAATCACTGACCGATATATTTAATGTACAGTCCAAAAACGTATTGATATGCAGTCTTATAAAGCATTGGCATTGATATAAGTTAATGTTAACAAGCAACCATAAATAAATTCCCCGTCAGTTAGAGAAAAACGCAGGTGTAACATTGGTGTGCAATTCGGCGGAAAGTAAATTGGTATAGTAAAATTTTCATAGTAATTTAATTTTTTTTTGCACAGGAATGTAAATAGGCACAGTAAGTTAATTCCCACGCGTAAAGTAAAAACGGAGGGTAAATGAATATGGATGAAAACACAACCTATCTATATGTTGCCTAATCAAGGTTACATTGTCGCTTAGATAGTTCGATTCGTTGTTTCATAAAAATGCATAAACCGCTATTCAACGTAGAGAAATATGCTATCCAAGAGCATCCATTAAATCTCTATACCAGACTTATCCGTTAAATACCTATAACTTCGCTACCATTACCCAATAGCTATCCATTATCATTGAAATTTTCATTGTCATACCCATTTATTGAATTGCTGGTAAAAACGTGTGGTTGAATAAACGAAGGTGGAGCAATCAATGAAAAGTGCTGAGTAAGAAACTGTGATTGATTAATCCTTCGCTTATCATCCACCGAAGTGATGACTATCAATCTGGCTCGTGGACGACTGCTCAGGCGAGGAATGATGAGCTAGGGATGAGGGTGAAGTAATAAGTGAAAACTCATAAAAAAAATCAATAAAACCATAGGATGGTCACAACATGCAGGGATTGAAAGCCAAGGAAATCAATCAACAACGAGCTTAAGGCTATAGGGAATTAAGTTATAAGTTAAATTCTAATTCAAACATTATCTTTACCCAATTAAAAATACATAATTGAAAGTGTGAGGTATAAAAAGAATTTATCATGCAGAATAAAGTAAGCATACCATAGCCCGGGTCGTCTGCTCTGAGTGGTTATCCTGCACGCTCTGTTCCACTCCTATTTTCAGACGTTGAGATTTCACCGATACCTCGTAGCCAATGCTAGGCGTACTCTTCTTCCCCCTTAACCCCCGAGCTACAAAGGGGCCACACAGACTAAACCAAAGATCAACCAGCTCCCAACTCACCACACAAGGCTGAGCTACCACTCCTCACCGAGCTGGGTATCCCGACTCCCACAAGCTAAGTCATCCAAGTCTAAAATTCTGCAGCATAACATTATGCGTAACCGAGGGGATCCATCATCTTGCTCCTCCCTCCTCCTTTATATAGAGCTTCTAAGTCATTTACTTTCCCAAAATCCCATTTAATTTAATGTTCAATAATTTAATTCACAAAAATCCTCCCTGTACATGTGTCACCCATCCCCTTCATTGCATCATAAATTAATTTAATTAATTAATTAATTACTCCTATTTCCCTCACCCACCTAAAAGCAATCCTAGAATCGCTTCTAGGTGTCCCCATATTCCCTTACCATTTTAATGACTTACCCCCCTTACTAAATCATTAGTTGAGTTCAATTTAGAAAGTTCTTAAATGCTGCTAGATACCTTACTAAGTTAGTCTTTCTTCTTTTTTCCTTATGTTTTCCCTTTATTTTTATGTTTCCCACTTTTTCCTAGTTTCCTAAATCTTCTAAATTTCCCTCTTTCCTCTTTCATTTAAAACTCAAATTGGCATGTACATAAAATTACCTTTCCCCCCCCTTTTTTTTAATTAATAAATTTTTAAGTAGCATAATCTAACAAAACAATTATTTCCTCTTTTTAAATTTTATCCCCAAAAAGATTTTTATAAATCAATTGAATTGCTTACCCCCGTCTCGTCACATGATCAATGATGATGATCATTGTTATTAATTTATTTATTATTCTATATATATATATATATATATATATATAATTACAAGTATCATATAGACCCAGACATTATTTTCCTAGGCTAGGTGACATTTTATTAGGGAAAAAGTTTAAAATATTTCTCATCACATTATTCGTTCTAAGGCCATCTAGGTTTATTCAATTTTTAGTTAACAACGCGACGTGCCCTTCAAGACGCACTAGGTGCTCCAAGGGTGCCACTTGTCTCATTTCGTTTTCCTTGCACAACGTCTCCTTTAGGACGCATTACATGCTCCAAGGGTACCACTCACCTCATTCCACTTTTCTTGTGCGATGTGTCCTTCAGGATGGACTACGTGCTCTAAGGGTGCCACTCGTCTCTTAGCTCACTTGGTAGACACAAAAAACTCCTAGAGTCAATACTTCACTAGTTGATCAAAAACCCCTCGAGTCAATACTTCACTAGGGCCTCTAAGGAATAAGGTCGATGCCTTATTGCATGCCCCTTCGAATCATCGTGAGCAACTGTCGCATTCTTCCCTCATGACATCATGGGTCTTCTTGAATTAGGTAGTCGTTAACCTATAGTTTGAGCCACGATGGGAGTGCTAGTAGGTTGTGGCAGGGCTGCTGTCCACACCTTTCCCTCAACGTCTCTGGTAGTCATGCACGACCCCTCTAATCCACATGTGAGTCTGGTCGGCAAGATATCGCCATCCTGCATCATCAACGAATCATGTAAGAAATAATATCCATAATCATATCATCTAATTAGATGCACAAATGTCATATATATACAACAATCAAACCCCAATAGTCCACTCCCTAACTTGATCCAAATTCCAAGGGTTTCATTGATGCTTCTGCATCCTCGAGGTTCAAATCCTGCACATTCAGGAGAACTGAGTCAATAGCACTTGTCTAAGTCAATATAGAAAAATAACATATAATCACATCCATAATGCCTCATAATAATAATCAACAGTCAAAGGTATAATAATTTGTATCTCTTGCAAGAAATTTTCCTCAAAGAATATGTTCTCTCAGTGTGTGCAAAAGAGGGATGTTACAACAATCAAGTTGGAAACTAACTAGATCAATCAATAAACATCATTACTATTCATGGGGCAAGAGAATTCAATTACTAAATCAATCATATCACAACCTAAGTTAAGGTGCAAGTGTAATCAACCTTATTTCATTTTCATGGCGCAAGGGAAAACATCTATTTTATTTCAAGGCATGCGATTAATCTATTACTGAATTCCACAATAAATAAGCATTATTTTCAAGTTGTGCACTTGATCCAATTACCAGATTAAACATAAATAAACATCATTCAATGCACATAATTAATCTAAGGTGTACACATTTATGCATCATCATTAGTCCATATTGCAAGCAATCTAAACAGCTAATTCATTAGCATAATCCAAGGTGCAAGGGAATTCATTTTCTCAATCATGTATTCTTAACATTTTAGTGGTGCTAGAAGTAACTACACACATGATCATCCATACATATCATGGGGAAAAATAATTATGAGTAAAATTTTTATGGCGCAAATACTAACCACAGACATGACCATCCACACATAGCTATTATATCATGGCTCAAAATAAATATCAATTCAATTTTAATAGTGAAAATAGTAAGTACACACACATTAATTAAATTGACGTAGATTCTCCTATGAAACCTTCCATCCATAGTCCAACTACAATTTACTATGTATAGGAAACAATTTCTATGCCACACCCTTAGGGGTGCTCTAGAAATTTATTCCCTTATCATTCTAAGGGCTTGACAATAAGGAACTAACCCCAAAAGATTTATTCCAAGACTAAATTTCTTTTATTAAGAACTAATAGGTAGAACAAAATTCTCAACTATGACATACCATTCAAGGTATCATTCTTTACACATCTCCTCTAGTGATTTAAATTCAATTTAAATCCATTGTTTGAACTCTCAATACCTATCAAAACAACAATTTTGAACTCTTCTTCTACTCAATATGGATCCTTTTAAAATTTTAGTTGGGGCATAGCACTTTTCTAAAATATTGATTAATTTCCACTCTCTCGTTCCACAAGGTAACTCAACCTATTGATAGTGTGTTGCATAAAGGCACTTGTGATGTCTTCAAGATCTTGTAAATCTTCAATCTTGCACAAGGCCCCCAAACATCATTAGCTAGAATTTGTGTTGCAAGGTTTTTTCATTTAAAAAAATTATAAAAACACAAGGTTAATAACTAGGAAGAAAAAAGAATGTCTCTAGCAACATTGACATATAATTCAAAACTTCTATTATGAAATTAGATTTCCATAACACTTTATAAGAAACCACAGATCATCTTACTCAAGATCCAATCGTAACCTCAACTCTTAAGCTAAGGTCCACAGGTAAAATCGTTAGGGAAGGAATATTCACGTGGTTGCAGAAAATGAAAATCGGGAAGAAGAATTCACCAAGGGAAGAATGAGAAGGAGGGAACACTTGAAATACCCAAATTCTTCCCAGACTAAGTGAGATGAGAGAGAGGGTGCACTAGGAAACCCAATATCGTTCCAGAGAAGGTGTAAAGGAGGGTGCAAACACTCACCTGAATTTCTTCCAATGATGAACAGTGAGAGGAGCGCAAGTCATCCCAAATCCATCCCGAGGATGAGAAAGAGGGAAGGAACAATGTTGGACCAAAATTCATCGTTGGAGTGAGCAAGGAATGTGCACCCCTAGAATCCCTAATTTCTGACAACAAAGGAGCAAGAGTGTGGGCGCCTTGGCAGCCTGAATCTCTTTTAATGAGGGAGCCAAGTGTGGGCACCTTGGCAGCCCGGATTCCTTTCTATGAAGGAGCAAGGTGTGGGTGCCTTGGAAACTCGAAATTATATCAATGAGGGAGAAAAGTGTTGGAGAAAATTTAAGCCAAAATAAATGGAGAGATAAAAATGAAAAAATGTAGAGGCTCAAGAGGATAAGAACTAGGAAAATTCCACAAGGAAAATGTAGAGGAAGGATTTGGGTAGATACACCCAACACCTGCATGTTTCTCTTAATAAAAGTGCATAGACAATTAAGGGAAAATTTCCATGGATAATTTGTTAGGGAAAAAAGAAGAGACAACTTATGATGCGCAGAGAATGTATAATAAAGCACAGATTATATTTCGACCAAACTCAAAAAATTTAAGAAGGAAGAAGCTGGGAGAATTTTCTCCATCAAACATAGAGACAATTTGTGATGCGCAGAGCATGTATAATAAAACCCAGACTGGATTTCGACCAAACTCAAAAAATTTAAGAAGGAAGAAGCTAGGAGAATTCTCTTGGGTAAACACATAGATGAAACAAGTAAAAAGGCTAGGGGATGCTCATTGTTGGGAGAATTGTTGCACAAAGAAAAATTGTGGAGGTTAAAAGATGGATTAAAATGTTGGGAATAATTAAAAAAACAAAAACGCAGAGGTTAAGAACTCAAATATTTAAAAAAATGAAGAGAAACAAGTTGTTGGGAAATCGCAAGAAATCGAATTTCTAAGGGAAACAAAAGCGTTGGGTTCCAAACTTCGATACCCAAGGAATATAAGAAAAATGTGAATCTAAAGTTGGGCAATCATAACCAAATCAAATTGTTCAAGGAAAACAAAAGGCACAAAGTTGTTTAGTGAGTTATAATTCACAAGTGCAAGCAAACTCTTATGGAAAAATGCAAAGATTACCCCAAATTGAATAGGGAAAATAGTGATTGAGAAATCAATATTTAGTTGGGTTAGATTTTTTTGGAGTTGTTACAATTTCCCTTCTACAATAAATAATCATCTAGGAAGCTTGATAGTCCAATATCCAAAATCCATTACCAATCTCAACAATGAAAAACATCTATACACTAAAAACTGAATACAATGCAAACTCAAAATGAAAATATCAGGACCAGTGAAGATAGACTTGACGATGATCCTTGGCGACTAGGGCTCCCTCCCTTCATCCACTTGCTAACCATTTATACTTCACTGGTACCTCCCATCCATTTCTAGGGGTACTCTTCTTCCCATTTACCCCCCTGAGTCGCAAAGGGGCCACACACACACACAACTAGAAATCCTCTAGCTCCTAGCTCTCCTCGCAAGGTAGAGACACTGCTCTCTGTCAAGCCGGGTATCCTAACTCTCACAAGAAGAAAACCAATCAATTTTTTGCAGCATAACATTATTCATAACTGATGTGATCCATATATCCACTAAACCATTTGTTTTATAGAATTTCCTTAGTGACACCTTTCCATTTTCACATTTAATTATTATTTTTTTTAATTTATTAGGAATTATCC
>JASDQU010817948.1:15129-30766 GCA_032191745.1 Picea mariana
TGTTATGAAAGTTCAAGACTTCTACTAGCCATCAAGATATATCCATTTGAAGGATTATTCAACCACTTGGGAGGAAGGATTCTATGGTTTCTAATATTTCATATTCCTTTGGTGGTTTAGTAGGTGCTCAATATCTTATCTTATCTTTCTTTTGGTTCCTTGGCAAGGGTTTCAATTATTTTATGCAAACCATAATTGAGATTGTTAGTGAAGTCTTTTCCCTTGTGGAATCCCTTCTTGTAGGTCCTTGGTCCTCATAATTTATTTTTATTAGGTGAGGGATTACTCTGCCCTTAGGGTTCTAATATCTTACCCTAATCCTTAATATAGAAGTGAACAAATATTAGAAGAGCATACTTATTGACCCCATAATCCCTAATTGGAGAAAGGAACTTGTATTCTCCCAACAACCAACCGAAAACCCTAAAATTCAAAATCCTTTTATTTTTAATTGTTTATAAGGAAATCTAATGGTGAAAAAACAAATAAAAAACTTCATTTAGATTTCTTTCATAGTCTAGTTCAAAGATAATGATACATTTCATTTCCTAAACAAGATTATTCAAGGTTTTGTGCTTAACTTTTTATCGCTAACCCTAAGAAGGAAAAACATCCCTATAGAAAGTTTCTTCAAAAATAGTCCTATTTAACATTTTGTGGGATGATTTAAGGCATTTCTCAAATCTGGAAATTAAGTTGTAGCATTAAACATCAGATTTAGTAAAACACTAAGGCTAGGGTTTGGTGCTTGAAGGTGTATTCTTACTCATACCTAACCTCTATTTCATTTCTAGATTTTTTCTACAAGTTTATCTTATAGATATAGTGGTGAAATTGATCTCTAAGGTGCCTTTAATTACTTATCTTTTACTTAGATATATTATTAGTGAATTCTAGTGCTAATGTTGAAAACCCTAAGGGATATTCACCATCTTTTTATCAAGTTCTTGCTTATTTAATGGTTATATATCCTTATATTTTTTTTCTAAAATTTGTTGGGATGTTTTTTCATAGTACATCTCTTTCTCAAGTGGAAACATCCAAATCATCTTGCTTTCTAGTGCATAATCTCTTTCTTGGATGGTATTTCTATGCTCTAAATCTAACATTTCTGCATTATTTTATCATACATCAGATTTAGAAGTTGAAAGACAAAACTAATATTATTGTTTATTATCATTTAATCATTTTTTTAATCATAGCACACATTGCACCATTGATTTATGTTGATTGGTTTCACTCTTTATCCCCTAAAGTAGATTGAAGGTATCTCTTGCCTCTCTTGAAGTTTTATTTGTTGAGTGATAAATATAAATGCAAATATGAAGTTGTTTACATTGATTTTCTTACATATCATATTTGGAACACACATCCACTAGCTCCTAACCCTCTTTCTCAAGTGGATATACTTGTGGTTTATGCTATTATTTATAATTGTTTATCTTTAAATCATTTGAACTCTCATTAGAATCCTTGTGCATGGTCTTGTTGCATGTATTTTGGATTCATTAATGTAAATATATTGGATAGTAGGTTTGGAAAGTTGGTTGTCATTGATGTCAACCCTTGGAGAGTGATCTTGGAGATTGATGTCAACCCTTATAGATTGATATCAACCCTTGAAGAGGTCCAGAGATCTCAGACTGTTGATTGACATTTGTATGATCAATATTGATGGTGAGTTAGTTGGGTATATTTGATCTAGTCTACATGTAGCCCCATAGGTATGGTTATGAGACCTGAAGTTGATTAAAGAATACGGACATGAAGGAAAACATTTAGTGTAGTCTACATGTAGCCCCAAAGGTATGGTTATGGGACCTGAAGTTGATTAAGGAATATGGACATGAAGGATAGTGAAATTGTAGGTAAGACTATCATAGATATATATTACACATCATTTCGTTTTCGATGATATGTGGAATGTCAGGTGGTTCCTCACGATTAGGGAGATATGGCCTTGTAAAGTTGTAAGCCCCGAAGAATGGTCAAGAATCCCCTAGTTGGTTACAAGTCTTGGTGAAAGGATAAAGTGGTTGTAACAAGAAACCCCTAAAACAAGGAAAGAGGTTACCTAGCACAAGTATAAATACACCTCAAAGTGTCTCTCATTTTTACACACACACTTACATTAAATATATATCTTATGAGTGTTATGGCCTGTATTTTGGTAAATCTATTAGTGAATCTGAGGTTGAAGTGGCGATATTTTTCTGAGGAAGCAAAGGTCTGAAGGGTAGAAAGTTTTGGAGTTGCAAAAAACTAACACCCTAGTTTTCTGAGGTTGTACGCGGGTTGCAAGAGGATAGGTCATGTACATATGCAGGCTGCAAGAGGACAACTTTCATACATACACAGGCTGCTAGAAGACAGGTCATGTATCTGAGGAAAAGATTGAAAAGGAAGGTACAATTGAATTGCAACAAGGTTTGATGGTACAGAACCATATGAGAATGGTATGCTTCAGGTATTCACGAGTAAAGGTATGTATTTTATGAAATATTTTGAGGCTTGTATCTTGGATGGTACAGAACATGCTTAAGGCATGTCTTGGAGGCCCTTGATGGTACATGATTGCATATAGTTGAGGTGATATTTATACATGCTTGAGACATACTCTTGGTACGTGGTATATGGTTCCTATGGTTCATTATTAGAGGCACATATTTGTGATATTGGCATATACATGAGGTTTATATTATGGTACATAGAATGATTGAGAGTGATATGGTATATGGTTGAGGCACTTGTTATGGTGCATGGTTGGTACATGGTATGGTATAGGATTGATATATGGTATGGTGTTGATGTAGATGGTTAATATACATGTTTTATGTACATGGTTGATATACATGGTTGATATGCATGGTTGGCACATGGTATGATACATGATATGGTATATGGTTGATGTTCATGGTTGACACATGGTATGATACATGATATGGTATATGGTTTATGTGCATGGTTGGCACATGCGATGGTACATGGTATGGTACACATGTTGATGTAAATTGTCGAGGTCAATGGTTGAAGAATGGTTTGGTACAGGTTGAGGTGCTTAGTTGATGCACGGTTTGGTATAGGTGTTGGTGCATGGTTGATGCACTTGTTTTGGTACAGGTTGTGGTACATGGTTGATGCTTAGTTGGCACATGCTTTGGTACATGGTTGAGACACATATCTTGTGATGTTATGTGGTGATATTGGTACATTCTTGGTAGAGGCATGTGTTGGTGATGTTGATCATATGGTTTGAGATATGCTCTTGGTGATATAAGTATGAGTTTCATGCAGATGAGAGTGGATATGGTTTTGTGGATGAGATAGTGATTGGATGGACTGATTTTTGTTACATTGATTGGTTTGATAGTTTGTTGTGATGGTGACAGGTTGGACATGTTGGCAATGACAAGTCGGATATAGTGACATGTTACAGGTTGATGTGATAGTGACAGTGGTAGTGACGGTGACAGTGACAATGACAGTGATAGTGGCATTGAATGTGGTAGTGACAATTGGTCTACACTTATACTTAAGGACAGTAGGACGAGGCAAGGAAAGGGGGTTGTAGCCTCCTTCTGATTGGAGCTAGAGAATCAGAGAGTTGGAGATTCCTTCATGTTGGAGCCTGAGAACTAGGTGGTTGTAGCCACATTCCAGATGGAGCCAGAAAATTAAGGGAGTTTTAGCTTCCTTCAAGTTGGAGCCTGAGAATAGGGGGTTGTAGCCTCCTTCCAGTTGAAGCTAGAGAATTTGGAAGTTGGTGCTTCCTGTGAATGAATTCTTGATATATAAGAAGACATTTCGTGGTTTTCTCCCATTTGGGTTTCCACATAAATTCTGGTGTACTTTGTACTTAATGTGATGTTGTAGATGTGATAGTGCTTATGTTTATATGATCATGATATATTGGTGATATATGCTCATGATATATTGATGATATATTGATGGTATACTATTGAACATTGTTGATAAAGTTGAATTTTATGTATTGTGGTTAAAAGTGGTAAAAGTGTTCATACTGATTCACCACCCCCCCTCTCTCAGAATTCCAACAATTGGTATCAGAGCAGGTTCCTTTAAGAAAATAGTTTAACCACTAGAAGGTAGATCATGGAGTACAATATGAATGGAATACAAATGTATAATATGAATGGATCACCTATGTTCAATGGTCATAAGGGTTTGAAGTATGAAATGTGGAGTAGAAGGATGAAGGTATTTTTATAGGCATAGGGGTATGATATTTGGAACTCATTTGTTACAGGGTACATTGCTACAAAGAAACCTCCAAATTTTGTAGCCAAGAAGGAATTGAACAGGAACAACAAAATAGCAATGGACTTTATCTTAGAAGGATTCACCGATTCAGTAAAGGATAAAGTGGGAAAATTTTCATTAGCTAAAGAACTTTGGGATATGCTACATAATATGTATTCTTCTCTTGTTACAGAGTCAAAGATTGATGAAGAAGATGCAGGTACATAAAAAGAGGTAATATGTTCATCATGTCAGACATATTCAAAAGAAGAAGAGTTTGTAGTCAGCGAAAATGAGTTCTTTTGCTTTAATTGTGAAGAACACAGACATCTTGAAAGAAAATTCCCTTATTTGAAGATTGAAAGTGATGGACATAAAATACCAATGAAATAGAAGATAATCTTGAGATTGAAAAGGAAAATGATATTGAAGCAAAACTAATCAGTGCTCTAGATGAACTAACAAAAGAAAGAAAGAAGAACCAGTCACTTGGGGAACAATTAGTCAAGAATAATTTCCAAGAAAGTTCTGAAGAAGCCAAATAGGTCATCCTGAAACTAAAGGCTCAACTAGAAGAAGCCAAAAAAATTGAAGAAACATACAAAAGTCATATGGAAGAGAAGAAGTGTTTGGAAACCGAAATAGAAGCACTATGAAAGGAAGAAATAAAATAGAACCAGTGTTTGGAAACCGAAAGAAAGGAAGCAAAAAAGAGAGAGAAGATACTGACATATCATCTTAAGGAAAGAACTGATGAATTAAATCATATTGAAGAAGAATTTTTTCAAGAAGAGAGAGGAATGGAAAAGGAAATCATCACATTGAATATCCAACTTGAAGAAGCAAAGTGAATAGAAGAAGTCATGAATATTTGAATGATGAATAAAGAAGAAGAGGTTGAGAAGGTTGAAGAAGAAGTTGTCACATTGAGAAGTAAAACTGTCAAGCTCATTAAGAACGTTGAAGAGAATCCCTCCAGGTTGATAGAAAAGAAGAATGAAGAAAATAGTAAGAGTTATGCAGAAGTACTCAAAACAAGGAATCATGGTTAGTAAGAATCAAATAAGAATGAGTATAATAAATATACATCTTCAACGAAACATACCACATTCAAGAAGCAAAGAAACTTAAACCATAATGAAGGAATCCATGGAAGAGAAGACCATGATCATCCAAGATGTTTTTCTAGAGTCTGTACTTAAGGATTAAGAAAGTACAGTGTCTAGGCATCCGAAAGTGAGTAAAGGATAAAATAGAGAAAAGAGTCAACCTTCGGGAAAGGAAGCTAAGGTTGATTTCCAGGTTGTCGTTGTCTTGCTTCCAACTGTTCCTGAATGTTTATATCTCGTTCAATCGCGGCCCATGAACGATCAAGTTCTACCCGAGTGTTGGTTGTTTTCAATATAGTATCAAAAAGGTTTAAGGCGATATGGGTTTGATCCGATAAACCGGGTTCAATATTAGGTTGTCTTGCAACGGGGACAGTCATAGAGGAACAATAAATCAAAAGTGAATTCGAGGTTTTTGATGTTGTATCAATTTGATCATATAAAAGAGAACTATTTGATTAATGTTAAAGATAAAATGCAAACCAAAGGACTTTTTCCATAACTGAGTTATATTTTAAATAAATGGTGTGTGAAATGTGATAAAAACATTAAAATGTCTATAATGCGAGGCTCCTATCAAGGGAGAATGATGCAGGAGCATTGCTCCATGTCAGTCAGCTAGCCAGTAGCCACGTCAGTGCGCACGCATTCAAAGGATGAAGAGAGGCGCAGTCCTCATTTAAATTTGAAATGAATGTAATTAAATGTTTTAGGATGGTGAGCCATGGAATCCATGCCTTTGAGCAGGCGTTAGATAGGATCGGCTTTAATGCCAAGAATGGTTGAGATCTAGATCCGATCCTAGACTAGACAACCCATTCATTGTAATTGAATGTAATTTATTAGAGTAGGTAGACCTGGAGGGAAGAGCTCGATGAGCCCCTTAGGTAAAAGAGGTTTTCAGATCTCATTTTGAGATAGTCAGGTAGAGAGACGGAGAGAGCTCAGGAACACCATTGTAATTCCAGGCATTTGCCATTTTAATATAATCAGAAGCAGTTTTTCCTGCATGTCATTATGTCTTATATGGATGTCTATGTGTGTTCCATATATATGTTGTGAATGTATGTTATGTAAAGGCATTCTGCAGGGGTTTGTGTGAATTCAGGCTTGAGAGGTCTTTGAGGCTTCATACCAGGAGGGTGTGATAGAACGTTGAGGGTTCTGAGAGCCGGTGCACTGAGGATGCACTTCTGAACTCTGAGGAGTCAGACAAAGACGTGCTAAGGCACATGACTGAAGTCAACAACTCAGGGAGAAGAATACCTGTGAGGTTGTTGAACACCTCAGGAGGTAAGGCTATGTAGCTGAAACACAGTTGCAGACAGAATCACTGAGGATTTTGTAGGAGCTCTACCAGGTGGGCGTTGAGCGTAAGCACGAGGTGCTGAAGAAAGAACTTTTTTGTGAGTTCGAAGAAGACCAGAATCACTAAGGATTCTGAGGAGGTCTGCTAGGAGGGCATTGAGCGAGTGAAAAGGGTGCATAGGAGAAGATACTCCGCCAGGAGGGCGTCGAGGAAGTGTGCAGATAGGCACAGAGGTGAAGAGAACTCTTTGAGTTATGTGTTGTGAAGGGAGAATCCACTGAAGGAATTTCACTAGGTTGCTGAATACCCAGAAGTACTCAAGAAGAGGCTTGAGCAGAAGGATATCCAGGAAGGCATTATATTCTCCATCTGTGGGAGGAGGAAAGAAGACGAAATCCCCCAAGGGATCTGAGCATTCTCGGAAGCTCAGAAGAGACAGCACACAGGTGCAGGAGAAGACTCTGCAGGAGTGCAGACATTGGAATCCTTTTAAGGGTTAGAGAAAGACAAGCTCAGGAAGGATAACACTTTTATGTGCACAGGTGAACTCAGAGACTGAGGAGTTCACAGAGGAAAGAAGCCAAGGCCGAGGCCTTGGAGAAATCAAAATTCTTCCAAGGTCAAGAAGAAAGCGCAGAAGCACTGGAGGGAGCAGCGTCAGCCATCAGATCGGCAACAAAGGAAATCTGGACCGTTGAGGAGTTTACGTTCAGGAGGAGCTCGGGGGAAGCCTACAGCAGGAGGAGACCGACAGCCATCGGATCTCACTCAAAAATCCCGTAAGTCGTCGGATCGGGAGAAGTTGCACACATTTTAGCCTCTGGAGGAGGAGCGCACAAGGAGAATAGATCGGGATCATTCGTTTGGGAGCAGGCACATGTCACGAGATTACCCACATCGAAACCTCGGGCACTGGAGGTCAGAAGAGGAAGACGTTCAACTCACGAGTGGCGAGGAGGTGAGAGCTCCATGTTGTGGGGCCTAGCTGACATCACCTTGGGATATCGGCACTCGAGAACAGTGTGGGGCCATAGGAGTCGGCAAGCGGACAGGTGGCACCTCGCATCTCGGGAGCTCGTAAGTGGAAGAGTTGAGAACTTGGTGTCAAGGGTCGCGAGGCGCGAGGAAACGAAGTGGCGAGGAGACAGGAGCCGTCCATCTGAGGAGGACACATGGCAGAGATCGGGAGATCTCGCGAACTTGGGGTTCGCATGTTGAAAGCCCAAGCATTGGGTGTGCAAAGTCGTGAGGCACGAGGACGCGAAGCGGCAGAGTGAGGAGATCAGAGCCGTCCATCTGGGAAGGACAGGTGGCAGAGATCGGGAAGATCTCGCGAACTCAGGAGTTCGCAGGTTGAACGCCCAAGTGTTGGGGTTGAAAGTCATGAGGACGCGAGGTGCGAGAAGATCAGAGCCATCCGTTGACAGAGGGCACGTGGCAGAGATCTGGATGATCTCGCGAACTCGGGAGTTCACAGAGTAAAGGCCCAATATTGGGTATTCAGAGCCGCGAGGTCACGAAGTGGTGAAGTGGCGAGGAGGTTGTGAGCCATCCATCTGAAGTGGACAGGTGGAGGAGATCTAAAGATCTCATGAACTCGGGGTTTGCAGGTTGAAGGCCCAAGCATTGGGTGTCCCAAGTCGCGAACACACGAGGGGCGAGAAGGAGATATCCATTGGATATGGATTGGGGAAGACCATTGGATCTGCACGTGGGATCGTGCATCAGAGCCTCGGGAGAAAAGGCTCGAGAGTTTGGTCATGGGGATCACGCGGTCGCGGGGAGAGAGATTCCGACCGTTGGAGGACAGGTGGCCATAACAAAGCGGCGAAGTGGAATACAGGTGGCACAAAGACTTTGGGATATCACCGAAAGAAGCTCCAAATCATTGGTGTTAGAACTCGCGAGTCGCAAGTGCCAAGAAGCCAAGGTTCGTGTGGACACGTGGCAGCGCATAAGGTGGGACCCGCATGGTCGAAGGGTGGACATGCGTTGCCTGGAGATAGGAGCCAGCATTCCGTTGAATTCTCAGGCCTCAGGGATTCGTGGAATAGGAGGGAGAAACTCGATGGATCAACCAGCGAGGCGGCGAGGTGGCGAGGTCAAGAGTAGCATGAGGCCACAATAGAGAAGGAGTCCCGACAAGGGAAAAAGTCAACGAGTTGACTGATACATCGGGTCTCGGGGATCTGAGAGCTCATTGATCAATAGTGAACTTGTGAATCCGCGAGTTTCGATCCTCCGAAAGTAGAGAAGGGAGGATCGAGCTGAAGAGAACTGTGGGCGTAGATTTCCCGATAGGGAAATAGAAGAACCTTGGAGTTCTTTGGGCCGAAGAGGGGATTTGTAAACGATCCTATGAGCAGGAGGTCAGGTAAAGAGACCCTTCGGGGTGATAGGTCGGACCTCATCTACATCAGAGAATCTTACCCTGTAAATAGAAGAAGAAAATAAGATAAGAAAGAATCTGACGAATCATAAAATATGGAAATCTAAAAGGTTCATAGGTCTTGTACCTGATAATAGCCGATACAGAGAAAAAACTGTAAACGATATAGATGGCTAAAAATTGATCACCACAGTAGAGGTTTTACTAAATTGCAATGAAACATTCATCAAACATATATATAAGCGAAATGGTATTGAATATGAAATCACAGAGAAAACAAACTCATAACACAGTCTTGACGGAATCAGGAGTCTCCGGATTGCTTTGTATTAATTCTCAAAAAGGAGATAGTCTCTATTACAATTGACCAAAAAGGTCCAACCCTTTTTATTTCTTCAAAGTGTATATTTATACAAATTTCTATATGCTAGAATCTCAATCGTTTCAGAGGTTTTCGGTTGCAACAAAAAGGAAATTAATCATTTCAATTCTTTGTCTCTGTCCTTATTTGGTACCGGAAACTTGCCCCTTTGCATGCTCAGTGCAAGTGATGCACTTCTCCACCAGCTGGGATATCAAACTAGAAGGTTCTGCTTGATTATTTGCCTCAAAAGTGTAACAATCCTTCACCAATTGTGGCAATTTTCCTTCCACCTGTTGGTCTTTGGTGTTGATAGAACATAATTGTACACTCGGTTTAATTATCCATTTATCTATTTGGACTATGTCCGTCTGGGTTATTTGTGATATTTCAACCAACTCTCTTTCTTCCTTTTCCTTGATATTGAGTAGATGCTTGGCTGTATTGATGTGGCCCCGTATCTCAGTGTTGCTTTCACCATCGAAACCCAACCAACTCCCATCTAGAAAACCGAAAGTTTATTCACAATATTTTCTCACCTCTTTAGCTTGTTGTCTTCCTTATGATATGTTACGCTCCCATTCTTTCAACAAAATGTTATCTCGGGTCTGCTATGTGATGGAAAACTTGGAACTACTGCCCGTTTCCCTTTTCTTCATGGCTATAATAGCCTCTTGGAAAGAAACCTGAGCCGCCCCGACTCCCTTTTCTCTGAGAGAGAGGTTTTCCAGTACTCGATCAATTAGTTGGTAGTTGTTTTGAATTGTTTCCATGTTAGCAAGTAGACCTTGCTGAGCTGCCAACACTCTTTTTCTGATTTCTGTAGCTTGGGATTGAAATATCCCGATATCAATTACCTGGCTTTCGACGAAGTCTAATTTGGCCTGTAGCTACCCTATCAATTATCCTTGTTGGCCTATCTGTATTTGACTTTTTTGAGCCATCATCTATGTTTGTTCGAAATCAGCTTTGAGCCACTCGATTTCCTTTTGATCAGCTACTCTAGCCTGCTCTATACCTATATTCACCTAATCTTTGGCAACTGCGTCTACTGTAGCTAGTTTAGCTTCTAATGTTTTGATCAGGCGATTTTTTCGCTTCAGCTGATCCTTTAGGGTCCCAACTGAAAATTGGTTGGTTGTAGAGAAAGCCCCCAATGTCCCTGCTTTTTTAGTTGCAAATTCCTCTTTTTTCATAGCTCTCCCATCAGGTAAAATTTTAAATTTCTTGGATACCATACCTGCCTCTTGATAAAATTCCTGTTTCACGACAGCCTTTCTCTTTTTATCGAAAAAGAATTCATTCGGCGATAGCTCTTCCATAGTTATAGGTGTTAATTCTTAGCCAAAAATCCAACCTGCGTCTGGGATCCCCTTTGTGGACTGTAGGGGGGTAACAATAATGATGGGATTTCCAATCTGCTTAGATGATTTCCCCTGAGTAACAACCGAGTTTGGCCCACTTGGAGGGTTGGGAGTCTCAACTTCCTATTTTGGGCCCCCAGTTTGCTCTTTCTTTTCTTGGTGTTCTTCTCGGTCAGGTGCTGAATCTTTGGAGCCCTTGGCTTTCGTTTGTTGCACCTCTACGGTCGTTGGGTTCACACTCTATAATACTGGGGGAAGACAAATCCACCGGTGTTCTTGGAATTTGAAAACATCGGCCCTCTCTTCAGGCGACAGGGCTTGTATTCGACCCAAAACTTCGGCATAAGATCTCACACCTCGAAAAATATCATCATGAGGTGAATTATTGTGTTCAAATCTTTTAAGGCCACAACTAGCCATGTGATTACTCATGACCCTGTGTGGGTCGTGTTTCTTGAATTTGACGTGGACCAATTTAATATCTTCTAAGGCTGCTACCTCGGCCTTTGCATGCCCGAAATATAATAAAGAATAGGTATTTAAATGAATGGGGAAAGGTGGTCATACCTTCTTCGAAAATCCTTTAAGCTCTTTGCTTATGCCACCAATCAAGGTTTTCCTAGCGATTTTGCGACAAACCAACCTATCGGGTATAAATAATGGTAGAGCATGTGGAGGAATAGAGGCATTGAAAACCCTGATGTATGAAAATTCTACCTCCACGTACCAGTCAACCATGGTGCTAAAATTGGTCGCGATGCTATCTGAGATCCTGGGTGGTGGATTACCGAAGATGGTGACATGCATTACCCAATTGAAAATTTCGTATATGAAATCAGTGGCCTTATCCTCCCAAATCTTTGAATGGTATACATGGATAGGCTCGACATCAGATGGAGCCTAGCTCCAGCTCATTAAGGGAAAAGGCATCATGAAACACACGGCGTCCATGATGTATGCGGACATAAAAAATGAAGCGACCTTCCCACTCGCCTTCTGCATCCAATATTTTGTAATCCGACTGGTAAGACTATCTGACAACAATTTGGCCCAATCAAAGGAACAACCTTCCGCGACTGTATGCATTAGAGGCACCCACAAGAGGAAAATATGTGTGGTGTCATCCCTCCCATACAATCTACAGGTCATCAGTGTTATGTATTTGAACTACAGTTCCAAGGAAGATATGTAATAAACTTCGTTACTATCCGCCCTGAAATTTGCGGGGTGTGAGACCCAATCCTTGATCAAATCAAATAAGATTTTTCCATATTGCTCACATTCCTTCTATTTAAAATCCTTCGAAAACTTGGCATTGTATGTGAAGTTCAGTGTGGATGACAATTTGTACATATCTTGTAAGTGTTCTGGTCTAAAGGTCCCAATAGTGACCTTCTGCTCGTTGATGATGGTTCTGGTCGGGATATCTACATGGTCTAGCGCCCATCGGATCATATCATAGTAAGGAAGAAGACGTGGCCTGGTCGCTACTTTATGCATCTCTGCTTGGATGACGATCTTGTATTCAGTGGCCAAGTCATCCTTCTCATTATCACTGGAATCATCTGAACAGCCTACCAATTTGGACTGCAGAATCTCAGAGATGTATGACCAGGTTCTGATAGAATCAACATTTCGTGGTGAAGTATCAGAAACATTATCTAAGCCTTGCCCTGAACTCTCAGCACTTTCCTTGGACACTTTTTGTGGGGCCATGACAGAGGATTCCGATTTAGCTCTCCTGCGGTAAAAATATGTATACATACAGAAATAAGTTTGTTGAGAAAAGCTTCTCTGCGTGAAATAGAAATGAGCTTTGTGACACTGAAAGAAAGAGACCTATATCTTCGACCATTTAAAACCTCGATGTCCTTATGAACAAAACGGTCAAATCATTTTTAGAGATAGATTTAGCAATAAAAACCATATCCTTACTTGTTGCTTCGTCTCATTTCCAATTAATGCCATAAATTTCGACGGTTCATGACACAAGTTAGCGCAAGGAACATTTAAATTTACGTCATAGACTGTGCATATTATTATTTGTATTAAAAATTGATTAAGCTATCTTAGCTTCTTTAATCAGGCTTTCTTAAACTTTAATCAACCTTTCGACATTTGTCGTATCAGGAGTTTTCACTCTAACACTTCGAGCCCCTAAAACCTGAGATCGCGATGACGCGATCTAGTTAAGCGAAAACGTAATATGGATTAAGTGTTTAATTAATCATGTTTTAACTAATATCGTGACTTCACGACTCGAGGCTTCGAAGGTATAGTTCCCGGGAGGAGCGTATGCCAAGTCGCGAAATTTCGATATTGCGATGATGTGATCTAGTTAAGCCAGAAGGTAAACCAGATTAAGTGTTTAATTAATTTATATTTAAGTAATATCATGACTTTGCGACTCAAGGTTTCAAAGGTATAGCTTCTAGGAGGAGCGTATGTCAAGTCACGAAATCCCGACAGAGTTTAACTATGGTAAAACTATATTCATCCCTAACACTAACCCGGGTAACTTATGTAAATGTCTCGCGATTTCGCCTATCGTAGTTATGACGGTAAGGTTTTTGGAGAGAGTGATCGTCGAGATGCGAAACCCTGATAGCACTTAACTAGGGTTTAAGGAAATTTACTCTCAGCTTTAACCTAAGGTAAGTCTTCTAAAATATTTTCGCAACTTCGTGCATCAGGGCTTGTAAACATTGTGACTCGTAACTCCCGAAACGCGATATCCCGAGGTATAGAAAAGTGAAAAAGTTCGCTCAATCATTTAAAAGGAAATGGCTTAAGAGTATAACAGCCATCACCACTTTGTATATCTAGGTTACTGAGATTTTTAGTGGGTAAGGTCATGAAGTAAAAAACAACTTAAAGTCTATCCTTTGATTTTAAAAAATTACATTTAAACTAGTTAAAAAAGGCGGATCCAACACAAGACATGAATTTAGAAGGACTATACCACAAAGAAAATCATTCACTCCTAGGTATGTAAATTGCTTTTATGGTCATTGTTTTATTGTACTAACTTTGGACATAAGGTTGTAGATTGCAGGGCTTCTGAAAGAAATGCTCAAACAAGAAAATATTATGTGGCCCCACATGACATTCAATGTTACAAGTTCCATAAATATGGACACATAGATCATGATTGTAGAAGCATGATGGATACTTCTTTGAGAAAGAAAATTGATTTCAAATATAAGAAGGTTTGGAAAAGAAAACAAGGACAAGTAAAGGAAGATCAGATGAATGAAGGATACCCATAAGTCATACTCTTAGGATTTGAAATAGTACAATATGAAGAAAAATCTACAGGGAAAAAGAAATATGTCAGATATAGGAAGGTTTGGAGAAGAAATGAAAAACAATAAGAACGGGTGAATAAAGACTAGGTCTCGAAGATCATATAATTTGTAGTAGTACAAGAAAGAAAATAAGAGAATGTTCAAGAGATTGTACTTTCATGAATTGTAGTGCAAGATCAATCCAAAGGAAGAAAGGAAGTAAGAATTCAGAAAGATGATGAGTCTACAGACGAAGAGGAAGATTACTCTACATCAGAGAGGGTATTCTTATGAGCCATCCATATTGGAGACTCCCAGTAAATATGTATGTTGAACAGGGGGAGTCCATGCAGTAGACACTACAAATCATAGAACTATATTTCGAGTAGTATGAAGTGTTTGCATAGAAAAATTTAGAGTAATCAGATAGAAGAAGTATAGAATGACAGATTGATCAATTGAGAAAGTAGTGTTCCCACATAGGTATCAGTTGGAAGTTGCACAAGAAGAATTTTATGATTGTATTCAGGCAAAACTATCTTTAGTATAGGTTGTTCTAGACATGTAAAGTTTTTCTTGCAGGGGACACATTTAATATATGACGATTAGTTGTAGCATATCCAGAGGAGTGTTAAGAATGGTACAGTAAGATATGGATCAACATTGTGGATAGTTGGACAAAGATATATTCGTGAGATGCTTAGCAGGTACAGGAAACACAAGTCAGATGCATAACAACATATTTACAATTGGAATTAGTGGAATCAATTGGAATCAGTTGCTCACAGAAAGGAAAGAAGTGAAAAGAAGAGTAGAAAAGGGAAAGAGAAACCATTAAAATAATTTATATCATCAGAAGAAAATTATTGAACAATATGGTCAAGTGAACATGATAGGTAAATGAAGAAATCAAATTTTGAATGTTTTTTATATATGTCAGTGAAATTCAAGAGGAAGCACGAATGGACAATAAGTAGCACTGGAAGAGAGGAAAGGAAACATACAAAAGTAGCTCTAAATTTATCTACATCTTACAGAAAATTCATCAAAGAGATAGATCCAGAAAGCAATATTAGTAGCATATAGACAGGGAGACATACCCACAGGGGGAGCTATTATTTTTCCCATGACTGGTTAGAGAAAGTACAGTATCAAGAGGAGACATATCGATAGGGGGAGTTAACCTTTGGTTAAATATGAAGAGAAAGAACAAAGGTACGAATACATGGGGAGCAGCCCCAAGGGGAGATACCCTTTGCCATTGATGTCAAAGGGGGATAGATAGAAAAAATTATGAGGAGCGATGATCACAGGCGGAGCATGTGCATGAGTGTTGCCATCAATTTTGGTTTTGCCATCAATGCCAAAGGGGTATATTGTTGGAAAGTTGGTTTCCATTGATGTCAACCCTTGGAGAGTGATCTTGGAGATTTATTTCAACCCTTAGAGATTGATGTCAACCCTTGGAGAGGTCTAGAGATGTCAAACTATTGATTG
This sequence comes from Picea mariana, assembly GCA_032191745.1. Taxonomy (NCBI): domain Eukaryota; kingdom Viridiplantae; phylum Streptophyta; class Pinopsida; order Pinales; family Pinaceae; genus Picea; species Picea mariana. Next base: position 30,706 of record JASDQU010817948.1, read on the forward strand.
ACATTTGTATGATCGATATTTATGGTGAGTTAGTTGGGTGCATTTGATGTAGTCTACATGT
>JASDQU010817948.1:62710-77471 GCA_032191745.1 Picea mariana
ACATTATGAAATGAAGGAGAATTCAATGCAACATATTCAAGTGCTTCAATAATCAGAGTGACACATACCATGATACCCGGACTCATTACCTAATGGAGCAAGACTTATTGCTACTTCAGGACTAGGCTGGTGGGATGGATATTGCTGCTGTTGATAAAAGGGCTGCACTGAAGAAAAGAGGGGCCCTCCGGGGCCATGCTCATGTCATCCGACTCTCGACACTCCATGTCTAGGACTTGTGGGGCTCGAGACACAATCTCCTTAGTTATCCCTAGGGCAGGGGAAAACAGGTCCTATAGTTGAGATCATAGGCTACAGTGACATAGATGCTCCTAGTCTTGGAGAAATATACGAGACTTTTGATAGCATGTTGGGTCAAGTAAAGGCAACCATTCATTAGAAAGAGCCTTTCTTAGAGTTCTATATGAACTAGATTCAACCCATTATTTAATGTAGGTGGGAGAGAATGAACACACCTTTGCACATGACAATGTATGCGCTTAACCCAAAATGGTATATGGAAAGGCTTGGTAGAATTCTACCCATTGATGGTCATGAGATCAAGAAGGGATTTCACACTACCATTACAAAGATGTACAATGCAGAGGAGGGGAGAACACTTCGAGGACAATGGATTAAGTTTTTAGGTCTCTTGGGCCCCTTCGACAAGCTTGATGCGAAGGAAGATCATAGAGACATAGGTTAGGATGACCCAATTGGTTGGGGGATGTGCATGGGGATGATGCTCTAAAGATCTAATATCTTGCTATTTGCTTGTTGTCTCATATTGCTAGCTCCTCCACAATAGAGAGGAATTGGTCCACATATAACTTCATCCACTCTATCAAGAGGAATAGACTTTACGTCTAGGAGAGCTTAGAAGCTAGTTGTAGTGTATAATGCCCTACGTCTTGTGCATAGGAAGACACCAAAGTATTGAAGGGGACCAACAACATGATGGGATGTCGATCTAGAGGAGGATGGATGGGATGAGGTGCAACATGGTTTTGTTGTTGTGCCATTGATTACTCATGTGAGTGGCTTCAATTCAGGTAGTGACACTCCCATTGATGGTCCCAATGACTTCATACAACAGATGGATGTAGAAGTGCAATCAATGGCATTGGCTCCTTGATGCTCATTTTATGTTGATTTATTTTAGCTATTTTTCACTGCCCATCGTTGATATTTAGTTTTTTGCTTTAGATATCGATGACTAAGTCTTTGACTCTTTACTAGTTAGTAATTTACTATTTCAGTAGTTACTTAGTACTATATAGAACCCGAATCAATGTATTTCATTTTGTTAGAAGTTATAAATTTGAAAGTTTGATGTGCATGTATCATTGGGTCAATGCAAAATATCAAATAAAATGGTGGTTGATGAATTGTGTTTTTATCATTTATTCATAATGATGATATTTTATTGATGAACTCCAATTAGTCTTGAGATGTTGCATTTATTATTTTGTAGTTTCATGTCTTTCAAATTTTAATTTCTCTTATAATTTTAAATATGGGGTCCCCTATGTTAGGGAAACAATGCCCCCCGTTCCACATGATGCTCCTAAAATTTGTAGGTTGTCGCCACACGTCCTTCTAGTGCCTTTCCCCACTCCCATGCCTCTACATCCTCGAAACTTGGTGGAACATAGTTTTGTTTTTGTAGGTTGAAGGTCCTCTTTTCTAAAGTTAAGTCATCTAAAATCGAGAAAAAATTTCGTATTTGTAATAGGTTAAAAGAGGCATATATCTTATATTTGATGTTGACACTGAGTTTTTTAATTTACGGGGACCTTGATTTTATTTCTCCTGTTGGTGTCTTGATTTATCATCATTATATCAATGGTTTTTAACATTGAGTAAAGTGATATTGAATGTTAAATCTATTAACTACCAATGAGGCCTTGCTTCACTGAGGAGGTTGATGGATTATTAAAAGCCATCCACTATGGTTTCTTTTGTGTTGTGGTCTACCTTGCCTAAATGGCATGTTTCAATGAAGTGATGAGGTTGGGTGCATCTTGAGTGATTTGTTGGAATAGATACCCCTTAGACTTGGCACTTAAGTTGAATAAAGTATGTGCTATGTGTTGCAAGCCCTTACCTTGGGGCATGCTTCTCTATAGCAACTTTCAATTAAAAGTCAAGTAACTAAATTGTCCAAATTCAATAATCATAATCATAGCTATCAATTTGACACTATTACTTTTGCTTTCCAAAAATTTTAATTATAGAAGCTAGTATGCACATTATTTTTTGTTTGTAGTTATTCAAACTGTAATTACCATTAAAAATGCCTTGATTTTTTCACGGTGTTTAATTTTAATTTCATTTATGCAAATCAAATACGATATTTTGAAGGGATTCTAGATCCCAAAGGGCCCATAAGGTTTGAAAATCAACCTAAATATATTGTGGAGGTCTTTTAGGGCTATTATTTGACATGGTTAAGTACTAGTTTGTGTCTATGTATGTACAAAGACATGAGTATGGGCTTCTATCAAATAATAGAGACACTAGGGTACATGTTATGTATGAGTCATTATATTTTATTTAGGGTTATTTGTGTATTTTGCATTGATCTTTGTACCTTGCAAGTCTATAATGGTATGTAGTGTAGGTTGTTTGCGCAAGTCTTAAGCCTTTTAAAGTGAATCGATGCATACAAATTCTTAAGAAAAACAAAAGTAAATAATGGCATAGATACACGGTACACGAAGATTTACACTGGAAACCCTTAACTGGGAAAGAACCACACCTCTATCTTCTTCAGTGTACTAACTTAATTGTTCACAATACAACATTTAAGTATTCAACAACATCCAAAACCCTAATTTGTTAATTTAAATTAGATTACAACCCTAATCCACTAACTCATATTAGATTACAACTCTAATCCCTAAATTGGGTTTAGATTACAATGGGTCGAAAACCATTGTGGCCCAAAAAGCATAAATAGCAAAAGGAAAACCCTTTTTTTTGGTGCATTGCCTGGAACCCTAGCTAAGGCTCATGGATGAGTGAACAATCCACATGTAGCTAACACCTTGTGCATGAATGCATAGTCTGCATGAAAAGAATATAACACATCTCCAACCATTTGGGCCTTGTAGGAAAGATACGATTTTATTTTTTGATTATGGAGTCTCCCTGACATGTATAGTTATTAACCTTTATAATTGTGGTTGAGTAGAGTGGTGGGACCATGTTAGCAATGATAATTGTTTGACATGGTCATGGTTAGTCACATTAATGTAATGGTCTCTTCGGACTACATAGTTGATTTGAGTGGCCAAGGTATGTTTAAGTCCTAGGTAATGGGTTCTACTCGATCTTGACATGCCCTGGAGAGGAATCAATTATAATTTATGTGTAATGTCATAATGTGCAAGAGAGTACGTGATATGTAAAAGTTTTAAGGATATGTCATCAAGGAGTATGTCGTGAACACTTGGCATGGAGAATCCCACCAAAGTTAGAAAATTGGTGGAGAGCCCAGAGACTTGCGGGTTGTATATACTTTTATTCCTATGCCTATTGGGTAGCAATTAAGCTAATGAAATAGTGTGTTAAGTTTACTCTCTCGTTTCTCCTTTTGCTATGCTATAATATGGGTACAATCACACCAACATGCCATACAATTTGTATATCATTGGACCAATCTTTGTTTCCTCAAGGGATGTAGTAGTTATGTAGTGTATGCCTTTTGTGCCTTGCAAGTCTAGGAAACTCATATCATAGAGGCCCATAGGGATTATATTTCTTAGATCCTCTATTTTCATAAGTCTGATTAAACAGATTGGCGATCTTGACAATGGTATTGATGCATGAACATGTAGATTTGTCCTATATATGCAATATTCATAGATACGCACATACATTTGTATAAGCTTGTGTAAAATAATTGACATGAGATGATACTTAACGGATATTATATTTAATGTAGTTTTCATTTAAATAAGGTCATATTTGTGCCTTATGAAYCCACAAGAATTATGCAATGCAAGTCCACAAAGTCRGGGCTTAAAAAGTCCGCTGGTACKGGCCTTTGTCAAATAATTGACAATATACTACTAAATGCATGGAAGTCATTATGTGTTTAAGGTTTGCTCCTCTTGGTGCTTACCTTCACATAAATGTAGGCACGTAGGGCTCACTCCTTGCATTTTTGTAAGGCTCATGTCTTGTATGTTTGTCAGGGATTGTGGGTATCTCTTACATGAGCTTACTAGGCCCACATGGRTTATGCATTCAGACTCCCAGAGTGAGTTTGCAAGAACAAAAGTTGAGGCTGTATGAAAGAATGTACACATARATAGATTTTTTCATATATATATATATAGAGAGAGAAAATTATATATGTAGATATTAGATATAGTATATATACATATATAATATGACCCCTTCCTCATCAATGCCCAMGTGCCTGGCCCCCTTCCTGACTCTAGTGYGTGCACACTTTTTGAACTCTTTGATCGGTTGTGAATATCTAGAATTGTATCTCTCACATGATATATATTTATTAAAACTAAAAGGGCYGCATCTATAAAKACYGGATAGATCAAAGAGCTCTAAAGGTTGATGTAGGTGTAAATTTCTAATTTTAATAATCCAAAAATTATGGATTCTCAAAATAACATTATAATAGCAAAAATTATTCAAAAAAAACTTAGATACTTAAAAAAATGAAAGCATGTGCCTCCCTAAAAAATCCATTCTTGACGCCATCCTTGACGTATCCACCAACTAATCATGTCCTTCATCATAGTTTCCTGCTCTAAATCAACTTTGCAGCTCCTCATACTTGACTGTCACCAAATAAATACCCTGGATTATAATGGTAATTAGTTGCCATGGATTCATACTAGAGTGTTTGTACATGTCCATACACATTTTTAAAATCTGCATATCTCAGTCTCCTTAGTACTTGATAATAGTGGCCTCGCTTGACCAAAGGCCCAAATATTTTCAGAACTAATTACTTATTTTAATTCTATCCAAAAAGTGAGCTGAACTGTCTGGTTGAAGAACGAGGTAACTAATTGATTTACATAGAGATTCACAGAGACGTTTTAATTAATGGTTGTAGTTTGGGCCAGTATTAGGTTGGTCTTATTATTTCTCTGTTTCCTTTACTAATGGGATTTTGTTCCACATTAATACTCTCCTCCTTTCTTTTGCTGATGTCTTTCCCACATAAAAATGTATGCCCTGAATTGTCTTTACATATTAGATTGAAGTGTTAATGATTGGGTTTATGGTTCTTTGTAGGTCTACAAGGATTTTTTGGCACACATTGGAGCTCCTTGATGATCTACAGATTTTCATGACTAATGAATATGTTCGGGCTTGATTGGGCTGAGGCATGTGTCAACCCTTTTGGATGATGTTTTTCAACATTCCTTAGTTGTGAGACCTTAAGACAGATTAATAAAGTTCAATGTTTTTATTATGTAAAACATGAACAAGGTGTATTATTTCTTAGTTATTCAAGTTTCATATTTCTGTCTTGTCATGGAAGTCAATCCCAATAAAATAAGACCGTTAATGAATTTTCAGTTGCTTCTCATAAGACTTCTATCGTCTTTTATGTCAGAACTGCTTTTCTTAATTAATCTTTGGTTAATGCTGCTTATTGGATTTTTATGTTGTTTTTGGCAAAATAAAGCTTTTGCTGGTCTTTTTTCTGCAAATTTTTCTTTGATCAAATTAATCAATTCCTTATTGCTCCTATGCAAGTATCTACGGAATTTTCAGAGCTTTTTACGTGTCGGGGCTTGAGATATTGAGCCAGTAATAGTATTATTCCCATGAATCGATGTAATGTGTATTAATAGTGTATCCCCTCAGCAAGCCACATTCCTAATAGCTGGCACACTAGTCACTATTGACGTTCATTATGCAGCTGCATGTTTTTAATATTCAGGAAAATATTTGTATAGTGGATACAATATATTGATCAGTGGAGACCGACTTTTTGTCCAAATCATTGTTATTTATAATTTTGGTACAATTTTGTATGCTGAGAATTATAGCTAGGTTAGGAATTAGTTTGAGATATTTTCAAAAAAGTACTTTTATTTTCGAAAAGTAATTCTAATTTTGAAAGGTAACTTCTATTTTGTAATTCACTTTAGTTGAAAAGTTAAGTCTTTTTTTTAGCAATTGAGTCTGGAAAGTGTATTTTGTGCATACCTGACTTAGACTAGGAGTAATCTCAAAAATAGATTAGGGTTTTGGTTTCAACTAAAACTGTAAAGACATGTCAAGATAGAGAGTTCATACACACAGAACACTTGAGCAGTTGAGCAGGTTGAGCCCGTATAGTTGTACAGAATAGTTCTGCACAACAGTACGAAAGTTCATACAATCGTACAAATAGTACTGTACGGATCCGTATAGTTGTACAGAGAGTTGTACAAACATTCATACAGTTTGTATGGGTAGGCTGTACAATAGTACAACAGGTTGTAGTTCCCCAACATATTGTTCCTCTTAGTTTGAGGTGTTTTTCGGTATTTGTGTAGTGCTGTTTTTTGGACAGCTTTTGGAGGTTTCCTTGTAAGTTTTTTGAAGGAATGAAAAGCTAGATTTGAAGGAGTAATTACTTGTGTATGTGTGTAATTGATTTTATTCTTCTGCTATTTGATTTCCAACTATTGTGTGATTAATGCTATGGTCTAAAATTTATTTCTGCACTAATTAAATTCAACAATCTATTTGTTTGATTGAGATCCTAAGGACTTTAGTCACCTAGGGCTTGAGAGTTTTCACATTGTATTAGAGTTTATTTCTCTGATTGATATTTTCTAGAATTTGCAGTGGTAAAGCAACTGTAGGGAAGGAGGACTGACAATGAGAGGGTTTCAAAGTTTCATTTTCAGATTTGGGAGTTTGAGTAGTGGATCTTAGAGATGGAATCGACTAGCCTTAGGTTTGATGATAGATTGGATGGTGCCTCAAATTTCTTATCATGGAAGGTGAGGGTTACACTATTACTAGAAGATAATGATCTTTGAGATATCGTCAAAAACACTGCTACTTCTACAGATTCACAGGAGTTGGTAGCTCACAACAAGAGGGTAGTGAAGGCCAAGCAGATGATCTTGAGTGCCATAAATGATTATTTGATCCCTCGTGTGTCTGAGAAGAAGACAACGAAGGAGATGTTCGATGCCCTGGTTAGTCTCTACCAGAGTTTGAACATAAACAAGAAGATGATATTGCGGAACAAACTTAGATCCATAGTGATGACTAAATCAGACACAGTAACCAATTACCTTATGAAGATCACACAAATTCATGATCAACTTGCAGCAGTTGGAGAAAAGGTTGAAGATACAAAACTAGTGAACGTGGCATTGAATGGATTTCCATCTTCATGAGAAGTATTTGTCAAAGGTATTTATGCTCGGGAAAACCTTCCCAACTTTGAGAGGCTTTGGGATGACTGTATCTAGGAGGAGACTCATATGGAGTCAAAGATCTACAAGAAGGATGGTGAAGAGAACCTAGCTCTATTTGGTCAGTCAAATAAGGGCAAAGGACCCAACAAGGGTAAGGGAAAGAGTGAGGAGTGAACCTCATAACCAGGAAATAAGGACTCTACTAAAATCAAGTGCTTTAATTATCATAAGCAAGGTAATCATGCATCATAGTGTCCATATAAGAAAAAGGGTAAAGGGAAGCAACGACATAAATATGTAGCCTCTGCAAAAACTCATTTGATCGAGTTTGCTGCGAAGTTCGAGAAGGATTTCTCATTGGTATCTTTCCTTTCTAACAATGTGATTTCGAGGAATGCATGGTATGTGGACAACGAGGCATCTTGACATATGACATCAACGCGATAATTGTTTTCTAGTCTAAAGAAGTAGGACACAAGAGTATAGGTTGAGCTTGGTGATGATGCCACGTACCTAGTAGCAAGAGTTGGTACTATTCTCTTCCAACTCCAGTCAGGGAAGTCTTTAGATTTTGACAATGTTTTGTTTGTACCAGGTCTCAAGAAGAATTTGCTTTCAGTTTTGGTTATGGAAGATAAAGGATTTGTAGTGGAGTTCAAGAACTAGCGAGTCTTCATCAAGTCGAAGGATTCTAGCCCAGATACAACTCAGGTAATAGGGGTTAGAGAAGGTGATTTGTATAAGTTGCAAGGTGAACCTGTTTGAGCCTTGGTGCATAATAATGACAACTTGTGCGAGTTTTGACACAAAAGGATGGGGCACCTGCATCACATGGTGTTGCCTATTCTGAGGGAGATAGTCACATGTCTTCCAGAGTTCAATATTGAGCAACATGGTGTATGTAGAGGGTGCACGCTTGGAAAGCATGCCAAGTTTGTTTTCCCAAGCAACGAGCATAGGTACAAGGGGATTCTAGACCTAGTACATTCAGATGTTTGTGGACCAATGTCAACAATGTCAATGACAAGAAGCATGTATTATGTTTCCTTTATTGGTTATTTCTCTTGCAAGACTTGGATCTACTTATTAAAGATCAAGAATGACGTTTTTAGCAGGTTTTAGTAGTTCAAAGCTCTAGTTGAAAACTAGAGAGGGAAGAAGATCAAAGTCTTGAGATCAAACAATGGGGTAGAATATACCTCCATGGAGTTCGAGGGTTTCTACAAGGAGGCATAAATCAAGAGGGAGTTGACAGTTCCATATAACCCACAACATAATGGGCTTGTAGAGAGGAAGAATCAATCCATGATAGGGGCTGCTAAGGCCATGATACATGACTAGGACTTGCCCATGTTTATTTGGGCAGAGGCATGTAACACAACAATTTACATCCAGAACCGGTGTTCTCATAAGATCTTGGAAGACAAGACATTAAAGGAGGCATTCACCGATGTGAAGCCATAGGTGAGTCATTTCCACTTATTTGGTTGTCCAATTTATATCCATGTACCAATAGAAAAGAGGACCAAGTTGGAACACTCTAGCAGAAAGGGTTTGTTTGTGGGTTACAATGAGACTTCAAAGGCTTATAGGGTCTATATTCCAGAGCAAAGGAAGACAATAGTAAACAAGGATGTAAGGTTTGAGGAAGACTTTGCATCCAGGAAGTCTCATGAGCCTACTCAAGTGGCAGAGGATGAAGAGCGAGAAGCTTTGAAGGTTGAGTTGAGGTCACTAGTGATTTCCAGGGTAGTACAACAACCTTCAAGTGAACATGGGGAGATAGGAGCCCCTTCCACTTCTGTCAGAAGACCTCGATGATTTAGTCAAACATTGAGGGATGTTGAGGAGTATGTTGAGACTCCTAGGAGCACATTCAGAAAGAGCATACCTCTAAAGAAGTTTCCATACTATATGGGATTAATGAGCATCATTCTAGATTCCGATCCTTCCAGTTTTTAGGAGGAAACAAACCAACATGTATGGCGGGATGTCATGGTGGAGAGGTACACCTCCATTATGAAGAATGATGTCTGGGACAAATGTTGAGACTGGAAGGGAAGTCAGTTGTGAGCTCTTGGTGGCTCTACAAGATCAAGCATCCTGCAGATGGCAACATTGAGAAGTTCAAAGCAAGGTTTGTGGCGAGAGGGCTCTCCCATAAAGAGGGAGTGGACTATGAGGAGATATTTGCTCCAGTCGCTAGATACACTTCCATTAGAGCAATTATGTCCTTGGCTTCATTTATGGGATGGAGGATACAACAGATGGATGTGAAGACAACTTTCCTTAATGGGATCATTGAGGTAGAAGTGTATATAGAGCATCCTCTGGGCTTTGAGGTAAGTAGGAAGGAGTTCCATGTGTGCAAGGAATCCTTATATGGACTCAAGTATGCATCGAGAGCATGGTATTCTAAGATTGACGAATATCTACAGAGTATGGGCTTCACCAAAAGTGAAGCAGATCATACCTTATATTATATATTTGTTTAGACTGATTTGGTTATTTTGGTGTTGTATGTAGATGATTTGTTTCTGACATGGCACTTGAATTTGAAATGGACATCGACATGATGCATTACTTCTTGGGATTGGAGGTTTGGCAAAGACCAAGGGAGATTTTTCTTGGGCAGGGTAAGTATGTAGTTCAAAGCATGAACAAGTTTCGGATGGAGGACTGCAAACCTATGGCCACACCCATGACCAATAATCCGAAGAAGGTAATGACTTCAAATTCAGAGTTGGTGGATCCCATGTTGTACATGCAACTGATAGGTTCTTTGATGTATTTGTGTTGATGTTTTGGTCGCTGCGGGAGGTATTTCCTCCTGGAAAACTTTTCTTAGAGAAGAAGAAAATTCCAAGAAGTCAAAGGAAGACCATTGAACAATTGAAGAACACCTCGGAAAAGAATAAAGTAAAATAGAAGATCATAGAAGAGAAGTCGTCCCACAGGAAATAATAATAAAGTGGAAATATAATTTCCAGGAAGAGAAGTTGGCCCACAGAAATAATGAAGACCCAGAATAAGAAGTCGACCCTACACAGGCGCCCATATTAGTATAAATACAAGTCTGGGTCAGTTCATTTGTACAACCACATAGTTCCCCTTCTGTAGTGCGCACTAGACAATTGCAACTGCAGTTTCTCTATTTCTGGTTCTTTTGGAGAGTGTGCTCCACTTGGGGAAGGATATTCTTGATGGTTTTTGGTGATCTCTCTTGAGTGCTACCTCTGGAAGAGTTGCGCTAAGGTTGTGTGGTGCTGCCCAGTTGCTTCGTTCTAGTTGTCATAGCAGTTGCAGTTACCAATGATGCTAGCTCTGTGGCGTTAGTTCTAGTGACACGCCTATCTTGGTGCCAGCTCTGTGGTGTGCTATCTTGGTACCGGTTCTGTGGTGTTGATCAATTGTCTACCCTTGCTAGGGTTTTGACAAGAAGAAGATATAAGTATTTATTATTAAGGTTCTTCATTGTTGGTTTGCTCTTGTGATTAGAGCTTGTTCATGGTTGTATTGGAATATTCTATCTAAGAAAAGTTGGTTGGGTTTTTCCCAGGATAAATCTGTGTATTCTTGTGTTTGTTTATTTGTTGCTTATATATTTCAGTATATGATTATTGAATGTTAAAAGAGATAATAATGCTATGGTAAATCTAATGTTAAAGAAACTAATGAAAATCTAACATGGTATCAGAGCAACAACAATGGTTGTGTGCTACTACGGTGGTTGTGTACCACTGGCAGTCACTGTGTCACTGGACAATAACTGTGTGCTACTACGGTGGTCGTGTACCACTAGTGTTGACAGTGTGTCACTAGATAGTAGTTGTGTGCTACTACGGTGGTTGTGTACCACTGGCAATAGATGTGTGCTACTACAGTGGTTGTGTACCACTGGCGGTGACTGTGTGTCACTGGACAATAGCTGTGTGCTACTACGATGGTTGTACCACTAGACAATAGTTGTGTACTACTATGACTTGGCAGCAGATTGGATGGCATTGTAGTAGCTGTGTGCTACTAGTTGATTTCCAAGGAGACTACTAGGCCACTTGGAAGTAGTTGTGTGCTACTGGTTGATCGCAACATAGTCATAGAGACAGTGGTGGATGATTTGAGCTACCGATGGCATGATAGTAGCTGTGTGCTACTAGTTGATTGCAGTGTAGTCAGTGGACTACTGGATGAAGACATTGTGGAAAGATACCTCCCTAGCTAAGAGGGAGTGTTGATGTTTTGGTAGTTGCGAGAGATATTTCTTTCTGGACAACTTTTCTTAGAGAAGAAGAAGATTCCAAGAAGTCAAATGAAGACCATTGAACAATTGAATAACACCCCTGAAAAGAATAAAGTAAAATATAAGACTACATAAGAGAACTCGGTCCACAGGAAATAATAATAAAGTGGAAATATAATTTCCAAGAAGAGAAATCGGCCCACATAAATAATGAAGACCTAGAATAAGAAGCCGACCCCAGATAGGTGCCTAGATTAGTATAAATACAAGTCTGGGTCAGTTCATTTGTACAACCACACAATTCTCCTTCTGCAGTGTGCACTAGGCAGTTGCAACTGCAACTGCAGTTTCACTATTTTTGGTTTTTGGTTCTCTTAGAGAGTGCGCCCCACTTGGGGAAGGATATTCTTCATGGTTCTTGATGATCTCTTTTGAGCGCTACCTCTGGAAGAGTTGCGCTAAGGTTGTGCCAATTGTCGTAGTAGTTGAAGTTGCAGTAGCAGTTGCAGTTACCAGTGGCGCTAGCTCTATGGTGCCAGCTCTATGGTGTCAGTTCGAGTGATGCGCCTATCTTGGTGCCAACTCTATGGTGTGCTATCTTGGTAACAATTTTGTGGTGTTGACCAATTGTCTACCCTTGCTAGGGTTTTGACAAGAAGAAGATATAAGTATTTTTTTATTAGGGTTCTTCATTGTTGGTTTGCTCTTGTGATTAGAGCTTGTTCATGGTTGTATTGGAATATTCTCTCTAAGAAAAGTTGGATGGGTTTTTCCCAAGATAAATCTTTGTGTCTTCTTGTGCTTGTTTATCTGCTGCTTATATATTTCAGTATATGATTATTGAATGTTAAAAGAAAAAAATGCTATGGTAAATCTAATGTTAACGAAACTAATGAAAATCTAACAAATTGGTCAACACCAAGCCATATATATGTTTTGCAGTGAACACCTTGAGTCAGTTAATGGTGGAGCCAAGGCAAGAGAATTAGGTAGTAACAAAACACATGCTCAAGTATTTGAGGGGCACAATGGAGTATGGTTTGAGATATCTTGGACATGGTGAAGTGAAGTTGCAGGGGTATATAGACTTAGATTGGGTAGGTAGTGCAACCGACTGGAAGAGCACCTTAGGGTGTTGCTTTAGCTTGTGATCAACGATGATATCCTGGTTCAACATGAACTAGACTTTTGTGGCACTTAGCTCAGCAGAGGCATAATACATGGCAGTCAGTACGACTAGTTGTAAGGCCATCTGGCTTTGCAAGTTACTTGCATAATTGTTTGATCTGGAGTTGGATCCCACGATCATTTACTGTGATAATCAGAGTTGTATCAAACTTTGAGAATCCAATGTTTCATGACAGGTGCAAGCATATAGAGATCATAAATCACTTTATACGAGACATGGTTCAGAAGGGAGCAATGAAGCTCCAGTATATTTCCACGGATCAACGGGTAGCTGATATTCTGACCAAACTCTTGGAAAAAGGGAAGTTTGAGGCATTTGAAGACAAACTTGGATTGGTGCAGAATTCATTCCTCGCTAAGAGGGAATGATGAGAACTATAACTTGGACAGGGATGTTGGAGATATTACACACTCACTTATAATTATTTTCCTAAGTTTTACAGTCCAATGTTGAGAACGATTCCTTAGATGAGAATATTCTCTCTAGAGAATATTCCCCTACAAAATAAGGTGTTCCTCTTCAATTCATAGTCAATTACACTCAGTTAGACTAGTGGAAGTCACTCATGCATGGAAACCACTCAGTTAGACTAGTGGAAGTCACTCATGCATGGAAACCTCGGTTTTATCACCAACAATTGCATGTGTCTCTCTCACTTCCACACGTGTCTCAATTAACTGATGATTGCATGGATCAATTAACTAGGATTAGGGGGCAGTTCACTCCAGTGTCTGTCAGTGAGTGTCTAAATCTCTCTAGATCACTATTATGGCACATTAGTTACTCATGTATCCTATATCTATTGTAAATTATTCACTCTGAGTGTGGAATACGGTTAATGAGAATTCTTCGATTCTTTCTCTCTTGTTTCTTCTTTCTCAATTTCTCTCTGCAAATGTGTGTGGTATTTTCTAGCTAGATCTATTCTGTGTAGGTTCAACACATTTACATGGTATCAGAGCCGACAAATTGCTAATCAAAAGCTACACCAAATTATTTTTGCAGGCACTGAAGATTGAAGAACACAGAAAGATGGAATCTATGTTTTACTCACCAACAATACTTCTCACGCCTCATAACTATTTGGAATGGAAGTAAAAAAATTCTGCTTCAGCTCAGATGCAAAGGCTTGTACCAAATAACTATGACAACGAAAGTAGAACCTGATTCCGCGGATGAGAAAAATGGCTTTCTCAATAGACAATATATGGCCATAGGAAATATCTGCATGTCTATTTCTCCAGAAATTCTCCACCAAGTATGTGATGTCTCACAAGACTTCACTCCAAATGAATTAGGAACCAGATTGGAGGTTCTCTTCGGGAATAAAGAAGATTTTGAATACATTCATTCTTGTGGAGAGGTTGAACAAATAGAGCCAAAAGAGAAGCCATCAAAAGACCAAACATTTTATTCTAAAGAGTCCTCTACACAAGTATTTGCATAAATTTGTATTCCATTAATTGAAGATGATGTCTACTCCATTTCAGATTTGTTTTCTGAATTTCACGTGGAAGATACGTGGCATGCTTCTCAGGGGTCACATTGTAACGACCCTGCTTAAATAGATGTATAAGATTATTAATTATAATTAATTTAATAATCTAACTGTCTTAAAAGTTAGCTAAACAATAATTATTTATTAAATAATATTAATTAATTAATTATTATTAATTACTTGTTCATGTCTGTCAAGGATTAATTAACTATTAATTGACTCATTAATTAATTAAGTAAAGAATTAAAGGGGTTAATAAGTTTAATTTGTTAAAGACTTACGTATTCGGGAAGGGATAGGACATTAAATATAAGGATAAGATATTAATAAGGGATAAGATAAGATAATAAATACGAAAGGATAAGATAATAAATACGAAAGGATAAGATAATAAATAAATGGATAAGGAAAGTAATGAAAGGGGG
>JASDQU010817949.1:2918-35732 GCA_032191745.1 Picea mariana
TGAACAGGCTTGCTGGTAGTGGGTTCTGGTTGAAACATGTCTCATCTATACTTGTCTTATTGAAAAATCCACTTTTTTCCATCTAAAACAAAAAGTCATTATTGGCTTTCATGAGATACAAATCCCAGATGAATTAGCAATATAATTCTCCAAGAAAATATCCATTTGAGAATCAACCTAAGTCAACTTACCAGTCTGACATCCAAAGCCTACACTATCTAAGAAGTAAACTTCTTAAGAGTGGAGCCCTAACTAGGGAGCCTAATCTACTTATATTGTGGAATTTATCTATAACAACCAATGATAGTAAATCTTTGAAGCAAGTTAGGTGGGATCTGTTCTTCTAGCAAACATATAAGTATGTTTCACTGCTGAATGCTACCTCTGTCAATAATCCATTAAAAGAAGGGAAATTTCATTTTTGGCATGAGATGCAAACATATATATTCCCCTATTTCACTGTTGAATGCTACCACTGTCAATAATCCATTAAAAGAAGGGCAATTTCATTTTTTTGGCATGAGATCATATGATAAGTGATAAGCTGTACTTCTAAAATTTGATTGGTTTCTTTTGCTCTTATCATGATATAAATTGAATGAATCTTCTTTCCTACAAAGATACAACATCTTCGGCATGGGGGAAGGTCAAAGAGCCCCTTCATAACTCTTTTCTAGACTCATATAATCCACCTGCAGAACCAAATACAAAGACGATAAGCACATAATAACAAAAGTAAAGGACATTCCCGTACCAATTTTTCAAGAAGATTTAGTCTAAAAGGATGAATCCTAACAATTTACAAGCAGTTACACATGCTATGGGCATCGATCATACAAAGGAGAAAGCAAAGGTAAAATGGTATTTATTTTCCTATGCTCATAAAACTATAATAAATATGAAAATCTATACTAGATCTTACGACCTTAGTATTAAACCCATGCGCCTATCCCTCATACCCATATGCCTAAACCTAATTAATCCTCCCATAACTCTTGAACATGGTTAAAGGCAAAAATCATATCAAAATATGAAGCATGCATAGAAATGATAAGCCATGAATATATTTCGTCCTTAAACAATTCACGAACCCATCGTATATCATGAACCATGATCCAACGTTAATTTCACCCTCTGAAAGTCAAATCACCTATTCCAAAATGATGTCATGATACCCGATGTCTTATCCTCATCATTACAACAACAGGTAGATATGAAATGGCTTATCTAGTGGCAAAGCCATCCAGATAAGCCTCATTTGGTCATAATTTTTCCTTGCAACACCTTCACTTAAACTTACCATTCGCAACACCATCACCATATTTCCCCTTGTCGTAAGCTTTTCTCCAGTTTCGAGCCTACTCATTTCCAGTACCAAACCCTTCATCAATCAACTAAACCCTTGTGCTACAGCCCAATCCTTTTCTCAACTTATAATGATGGTCGTTACTAGACACGAACCGGTTTTCCAAATTTATAGGGAAACCAAGGAATACCAATTATGTCAAGAAAAATATGCTAGATTAGGGTGGATACCATTTCTGGAAAAATTTACAGGCTAGAACGAGAAGATATCTCAGGAATTTATACAAGGTTATGATGGAGAGACGACACGTTTAGGCAATCTACAACTGATAATTAATGAAGCTACCGTAAGGGAGGTTACAGGACTGCCTAGCAAAGGAGATAAATACTTCAAAGGTGTGGGAATTAACAAAGAGATGTGCCAACAATTCTTGAAGGTAGATCATCAGAACCCCAACTGGAAGAAAGGGATCCCTAGAAACTACATCAAAGAAGAATACCATCCAATGATTACCAATCTTCAACGATTTGTCACTTGTGAAGGAAGGTATGCCGTAACTTTCGTTTATCACCTTAGGATCCTATTTCATTTTGAAGGAGGCCTATAAATCGATTTTCCATATTTTCTATGGATGAGTTTGAATAAAATGGTAAGAGGTGTTAAATCCATCTCCAAAATAGAGAAGACTAGCATCTACCATCAAGGTTTCATTAAAATGCTAGTTTTGCATGAGCTTAGGAAACAAAGGATTAGTTGGAAAACCCTTATCACACAACACCTTCCCACAGGAAACAAATCTGTGGAGGAAACCCAACATGGTCCAAAGAAAAGTAAGGAACCCCAAGAGAAAAAGAGCAAGAAGGATAAAACAACTCCACCATCATCCAGGGCAGTGATCCAACATGAAAAGGTAGGGTCCTCTTCCACAGTCAAAAAGACTTCTAAAAGATCCAAATCAAAAGGTAAAAACAAAGTAGTAGAGGAAACTTCAATGGTGGCAGTTGAGAAAGAGGACCATCTGAAAATGATGAAGAAAAGGAAGCATAGCTCAAAAACTAAAAGTAAGCAGTCTGTGGCAAAACCCCCTGTCACCATTTCAAAATTGGAGAAGAAGAAAAGGAAGCCTGTGAGCATCCCTGATCCAGTACCTCCTTGTAAAAGAACTATGAGGAGCATGGCAAAGAAGGGAAAAACAATAGTTAGTCCTCATAGACAGGAAGATCCAATCGACCTTACCTCCCCTTCTGAGGATTTACCAATCCAAGATGACATCTCTAGCCTGACCGAAGAGCAAGCCACTATTACTTTATGTGGGATGAGGGAGTAAGTCGAGGAAAGAGAGTGCACCAAACCAACAATGGTAGAATCAACAAAGAAATTGACAAAAGAACAAATGAAGAAAAGGATTGGGGAATTAGAAAACCAAAATCAGGAACTCCAACAGGAAGTAAAGGAATATCAACTCTTGGATAGATATATCAAAAAGGAAAATGAGCAGTTGAAAGCAACCGGACAACAAATTCAAGACGACCATGAAGAGACCTCTAACAAGATCAAGAAGGTATTACGACTCCTACAATACGTTAGGGTCATCAAAAGGGAGCTAAGAGAAGAGGCTTTAGCCATCAATATCATTGATCCACCAAAGTAAAGAACACAGTCTCAAGTTTTGAAAAATTTTGGGTTTTGTTTTCAGTTGCATGAGGAAATGCAATGATTTTTGCGTGGGAGAATGTTGAGACCTGAAATTGACATTCTCATTACCCTTTTATACTCTTCACCTATACCTTTTTGGCCTACCTAAAGCTTGAGTGAATGACAAGAACGCTACCAATTTCCAATAATAAGGTCATAAGGTAAAGTATGGTTAATTCATGTATTTTGTGGTTTATTGAGTTAAGGAATTAAATATTTCATGTACGAATGCTTGCTTTGTCATATGTGAATATTTGACCCCTAGATGTCTAGCATTCCTGTACCATATCTATCATGATCCAGTACCTACGCACCAAGACTACTGCTGTCCGAATCCGATACCAAACACATCCGGTACTAAATCTTACCTGTTGTGATCTGGTACCAATGGGCATTCTCTATCATGATCCAATACCAATGGCCACGCTCTCTTATGATCTGGTACCAACGGCCACGCTCTGTCATGATCCAGTACCACCTTTTGTGCACTGTCATGATCCGTTACCATCTACCTGTTATGATCTGGTACTCATATGGAAGAGCCCAATGCACTAAGTTAAGTGCCAGATCTCGCCTAAGTCAATTAGTGGACGTTTATTTGCTATGATAAGTAAAGATTAATGGAATGTCATTTTCTGATTATCTATGATTAAGAATGAGTTGAGTTGTTAAAGAGAGTTTTGATTTTATGTTTTGAAGTGTTAGTGAGAGCAATGCGTGTGTTAAACGCAAGCTTCCTGTAGATTTCAGCAGCTGACCTGTTGAAGCGGCAAGGGCCCACCACCCAACAAAGGTTATCCTCTTCGTAGATTAGCATTAGTGTTTGTTTTCAGTAGTATAAACATTGAATTAGCTAAAGATTTAACTTTGTTAGATGATAGTAGTACAACTTAGATTAAGATTTCCATTCTATAATTTCTTAGAGATCTTTAATTGCTCTGTTTTTGCATATACTCTATTTCTGTTCTCATGAGTTTGATTTACTTGAGTGATCATAGCTATTGGCAGCAATAGTCAAAACTACCTGGGTAAGAACTAGTGAAGTTGATTGTGAACCACAACAGAACCAACATATTGACTATTGAACTACCCATGCTATTCTGATTGATGTGTGATTCCCTTTCAGAAAGTGTGGATTGCATAATTAGTTTTCTGGGTCAGACATCAGAGTTGATCTATCAAACCAATTCCATCTCATACTTGCAAGTGCCATAATGGAATAGATAGCCTCTCTAAGAAGGACAACCAAAGTGCATTGTAGTTTTCTATTTTGATCTGTTTCCATCATACATAATCTAGTTTGATTCTATACTTGTGACATTAGGAATTACCTTTCTTACTGGTGTCTTGTAACTCTGTTGATTATGAATCCAGAATTGATAATTAATGAGTGCATTATATTAGACATATAAGTAGCACAACAGTTCCACCAACAAGTTAAGAAAGAAAGGGACAAATTTTGGCATGACAAACATATCAAGAGGAAAACTTCCAAGGAAGAAGACTTAGTGTTGATGTATGACAATAAATCCATTCAGCATCAAAGAAAACTCAGAATGCATTGGTTATGACCATACAAAGAAAAAACTATCACAGATGGGGGAGCTATATAGTTGAAGGAATTAGGAGGTGCATAGATTAGAGGGATGATCGATGGGAGTCGACTAAATCTATATAAGGACAGTCGACCACCCACAACTTGAAAGTCATCGTGTAGTTAAAAAAAAAAGGATATCAAATGGTACCAACAAAGGTACAATGCGTCGAAAGGAGAAGGAGCACACACACTCAGGAATAAAATCCTGATGAAGACAAACGACAAAATTTTTCCACCATGGCACCACCCAAACAAGAATAACTGAGCCAAACAACCTGACAAACATGATTTAGGTCCAGAGAACAAACACAATCACTAGGAAGCGAACAAAAACTCTCATCGTCGCCATAAGTCATCAATGTGGATAAAATCCCATCAACAGATACAACAAGAAGAAGCCCGACACCCATGGTAGAAGAAACCCAATAGAAAACACCTATGGGAATGGACATCGATAGGCTAGAAGAGGGGTAGGGCTGACAGAATGAATATGCAGGCAGCCAAGTGCAACCAGAAAACCCCATAGAATCCCTGAGATTCAACAGGATGACCCCAAATTGGGAAGAAACTACCGAGTTAGAAGAGTCACATACAACTATGTTGGAACACCCACATGAGGGAGAAATAGAGGATGTCACTGACCGTCCAGAAAAGTATGTCGAAGAACGACCAATGGAGGCTGGAACCTCGAGTCATCCACTACAATGAAAGGACAAGCAACAGGTACTAAGGTCACTACGCTGACAACTTACCACAACAATTGTTTTGTTGCTCATACCAAAAGGGGTACGAGTAAAAGAAAACGTGTAAGGGTATGCCCAAAAATTAAGGTACTTAGACCATTATGTAACAAACACATAAAAGTTCTCGTAGTTTGCTAAGAAAGTCTACCTACAGGCTGTTCATCAACCAATCCACTGGGAAACATGACTAGAAAAAACTAGGATTTTAGGTTTGTTGGACCTACCACACTTTGGTAGAGGCCAATATGCAAAAAGTTGCATCAAGCAATTGATGGCGATCAAACATGGTTGAGATTTATTGTTGGACAAGGTTGTCTCAATAGATGTAGAGCTCATTGCATACATCACAGGGTTTCCATCATGAGGTATGGATCCCGCATAGTTCCTTGAGGACAAAACAAATGAGAAAACACTAGCTGAGGAGATGAAAAATAAATATGGCACCAAAAGGGGGATGCGTAGAATCATTATCAAGCAGATTAGTGATATCGCGACAAGAATGGCCAAAATAATTATGGCCCGCAAGATGCTCAGAAAATGCCGTAAGGAGGAAGTCTTGATCGTGGTTGTCGCAGCTGTAGCACAGTGTGCCGAGGGCACCACAATCAGCTGGGCCTCTTATTTGTTGAATCTATTTCTAAACGACTGCAAGGATGCACATGATCTGGGGACAAAATTTCAATATTCATGGTTGATCATAATGATAGCCATTATGGGATGGAAGGAGACGAATTACACATTCTTCACCACTATACCCATACCCAATCATGAAGCGATATACTTATCAATTGGAGCCACTTTGGATGCCAAGAATAGAAGAATGAATGCAACTATATTTGAAGGATATCTCGACGACCTATAGGAGACCATCACCAAAATTTGGAGGATAACACCACACATTGTGGAAAACTATTAGGGCATAGCCAAATTCAAGGCCACTAGACATGCGATGTAGATCTAGGCATAGAAGAACCCCAAAACACAATGGATACAACTATGCTATTGCATTATAGAGGGGGACATACAAATGGCCATCAAGGATTGAGAAGATGAATGGAGGATTCCAGTCCTCACTCAAGACATACCTGCAGGGGTAGAGGAGGAAGAGGCAAGGTAGGAACATACCCATGCTGAGGAGGTAGGGAAGGAACAAACACAAACCCAGGAAGTCACAGTTCCCAGAAAAAAAGGACAGGCCAGACCAAACCACAACAAAATTAAGGGGGGACATCCAAGACAAAATTCCAGATGGGGAACAACAACAACACACAGACAACCCAAGTACAGAAGAAACAAGCCGAGGCAGTGCATGAGACTACATCAAGTACTACTCCACAAGTGCCAGTCTAGAATAAGCGGCCAGCTACTCAGATGGGGGGTGGGCACAATAATACAAAGGAACATATGACACCTCCAGAATACACGATCACAGAGGATGATGCAGAAAAGGCGGCCCAGATGGTTCAATATCGCACATTCGAGGATTTTGAGAATGTTGCGTGCCAAAGGGATAGAATTCAAGAAGAATTGGAAAACATGCGACAATGCCTCAGGAAGATCAGGGATGTGCAGGCAGCCGAAAACAACATAGACACTTACCCATCAACATCACAGATAGGAGGAGAACCAGGAGCAAGTGAGCGTGACATAGTCCAGATGATGGCACAACCAAGCTCAACATTTCACATCATACCCAGCATGCTGCGCATGGATGAGATCGTAGGGAAGACACCCCTAAAGGACTTGGATCAACTGCAGTTGGTATTTCCATGGATACCAACCAAGGCCTTATATAAAATGAAGGTCAACCTTACATAGGATGTACAATGTCGTCCACGCATGGATACATCTGAACTACAATAGGTAAATGATAAACATGATGAGTTGGAATTGTTATTCGAGCAGACCAAGATCGAGACCAAAGAGGAGATGGAATGTGTGAAAGGAATGGAACAAAAAGTGGTTGTAGCCTATGAGAAGATTCCAAAGACCATGTGATGCAGGAGCATCACAAGAAAGCATAAGAGGAGGATAGATGGATACGCACCAACACACATTTTGAAGATATTTTGAATTTCATAAGGATGGCACATTAATGAAATATTTGGAGAGACATAAGTGCTCTTAAATGTTTTGGAAATTGTAACATAGATATTGAGCAGTTGTTCTCATCTATCGGTTGTAGACAATTAATGTAATCAATGTAAAGTAGTTGTAGTCAGACATTGAATTAGATAGCTTAGAGTTGTAAGGAGGGAAAACTCTAGAAATCTCCCTCGCATGTATTGTATCATTATTCTCGGTAGTAAGAAGAATAGAGATGTAGAGCAAGAGAAAGTAGGAAAGTAGAGAAGAATAGAGACTGTAGAATTTGTATAAGAAGATAGCTATTGCTATATAAACCATGTACAGAAGCACTTGAGTTAATATAAAAATTCTTTGACTCCATCTCATGGTGTTGTCATGGTTACTACTTTCATCTATTGAATGGTATGTTTATAGTTTTCTTATATTCTCTGTTATGCACTTGCTTAAATGCTTTATGTGTATGATTTCATGTTGAATGTATGAAGTCTGAGAGAGGGAGAGCATGAGTTTCAATTGTTTCTCTTCCTGAGAATTCCTGCAAGGAGTGCAGTGAAGGTCCACAAGGAATGCGTTGACAAGATTCTGAGTTTTATATCGGAAAGTTCAGGAGGGATACCATTGTTCTCATACTAGCAGATGTGCAAATATCGCACAGAGCCGTGCAAGGTGTCTGTAGGCCAAGTGAAGTCTTAGAATTTTCCAACCCAAGTGAGTGGTTGAATAATTTTTGTTGCAAGGAGTGCACAAAGCTGCAGAGTTCAGATAATCAGTGATTATCATGAAGCCTCCAGGAGTAGAATTCCTTAGAATCCTTGAGTTTATAGCCAGAATCAAGCTTGGGAGGTATAGAGTCTTGGAAATTTCAAGAGGAAGGAGGCCAAGTTATTTAGCCAGGAGTCTTTGAGAACTTGAACGAACAAATGAGCTTCTCAGATGGAGAAGCACCGATTTTTTGTGGACCGTTGGATCTAGTGGATCAATGGGGAGGATAAGGATGAGTGTCTTTCAACACTCACAAGCTCAGGAGGATTAGCAGTTGTTAGATATGGATCAATGAGAGCCGTTGATTGGAGATTGGAGTTTCGTCATTACGGAAGTCAGAAGTGTGGAGGAAGCTGTTTTCGAGAATCCCTGATACATGAAATCCCGATGCGATCTCGACCATTAGATCATGAAAGAATCAGGACCATCAATCCATATCAAAGAAGTCACGAGTTCGGACTTCGGGAAAAAAGAGAAGAGTCACATCGCGAACTCACGCGTCACAAAATCATGACATGCTCAGAATTAAGGCCCCAGGACTTGACTAGAGGTCATATGGTGAAAGCATAAGGGAGGAGCCAAAGACCTGTTAGCCCATTTCGGGGTTTTAGGAATCGAAGGAGTCAGTGAGGACACACAATATAAATCGTGAAGTCACGAAATTGGAAACACCTTTTCGGGTTAAGTCAGTGGTCATGCTGCGTGGTCACGTGGAGTGGAGGTTCATGCCTAGTGATTTTTTGTGCAGACGTAACTTCTAGAAGGACCTATGGTATTCTATGCATTGAAGGTTCTAGTGGGAACTAAAGAGCCATTTTGGCTTAAGGGAATAGGAAGATCCAAAGATCAGGAGGTCAAGCAGAACCTGTTGAGGTAGGGGAGTGTTGGCAGCAGTGATATAATTACTATTGTTTATAAGCTGCCTACACAGGACCTCTAAATTTTCATTACTCGTCATGAGCATCGTCACTAAATGACACTTGTCACTTATCGCTTTTTACATATCTTCCTTTCGATTTTTGTTTTCATGACTGTAAGCATGAAAACGCGCATCTAGAAATGACATTTTGTTTCGATTTTTGATCAAAGGAGAATTGCTCATGTGGTTTATTTTAGAATTGTCATATTTTTGCTATGAACATGATTGTTCTCCTTGTTTATAACTCCTTGGTTCTAAATGTGCCTTGGTTACATAAGTGAAAGACCTCCATTCATTCATATTCAATTGATATTAATGAAGTTTTGATTCATAAAACTTTTAATTATTCAATTTTTATTTGATACACTTACCTTTGTAATCTAGCCATGAATGTGTGTACTATGGTTTTTCAAGTGTTCACATCCTCATATGTACTAATGCCAAGGTGTTATATGAAGTAAAACATGCCATTACTCTTCTGTATTGTCTCGGGGTTCACGATTTCGTTCCCACACATGGTGATTAACGCCCCTGCCTACCGCTTGAACTGTCATAGCATTGTTTTGTTGAAGCTCGGGGCTATGGCTCTGTGGATTTTTATCAAACCCTACCTGTAGGTTCTGTGTTTATTCCCTTCTGTTCTCCATGGATCCAGTGGTAAGGATTGAGCCCAATGACATCCAAACCTTGCTATTGTATGATAACGCCAGGGATGATTTAGAAAGGAATGGTTGGTGTTTATTCATTGAAAAATTTAAGGGTTTCAATATGAGAGTTGCCCAAGAGTTTGCATTGAACTTCGATGGTTGCAGAGAAAAAATAGGTGACGTGCACCTAAAGTTAACTGAGGAGTTTTTAAGCCAGGCCACCAGTTTACTAGCTGTCGGGCAAAAATGGTTCAAGAATGCAAAAGTTGAAGAAGTCCCTTGGACTTTGATGTTCACCTCACGAAAAATTACTAGTTGCGACCGAGGTATGCCAGTATCATCCTTAAAACCTAGGTGGCATGATCTACTTGCTATTGTGAAACAATTCATTACGTGTGAAGGAATATTTGGGTTAGTTTTCCTGTATCATCTGCGATTGCTTATGAGTTTCATTGACTTCCCATTGAACATTCCCTACTTCCTGCTTAGAAGCCTGTACAAGATGGGAAAATGGTTTAAGAGGCAGAGGTCTGATTTGAGTTTATTCCATCATGGTTTAATTAAAATTATCCTTGTGCATCAGTTGCAATTACAAAATGATTGTTGGGATGCATTTGTTTTACGAAATGGCTTTGGCAACAGTGAGTTGGGACAGGTTGATAAACTGGTTATTGTTGAAACCCTTGTGAAACCTACTGCTTCTCCTCCACCACTCCTGCCCTGTGATGTTGCCCCTAATATTGAACCCTCAACCTACCCTGATGTTACTCAACCATACAATCAACCGGGTTCGTACCCAAAGAGTTGCACTAAAACTGTTAAAAAACCCACAGGGAAGAAGCTAAAGGGAAGCGTCGATGTTAATTACAAAAATAAAAGGGTTAGTCATTTGATTTCATGATGTGCTTGAAATAAATTCAAACCCTGTGCATACACAAAAAACACAATTGAGGTAAGTGAAGACTCGGATTCAGAAATTGAAAGGGTTTTGGTCGAAGAAGACCCTGTGTCATATGGGCTCTGTCTTGACACACCCTATGACTATGTAAACAACTTGCCTCCATGTCTAAAGGGTAACCCAGAATTCTCGGGCATTTGACTCTGTGATAAACCTACCTTTCTCATGGATGATTGTCCAATCCTTAATTCTATCAGTGCCAATGCATAGTCTCTACAGCCATAGTGTGATGAATGTCGATCTTGGATCGACAGGTATTATACGGATGTTCCTTTTCTACAGTCTCGGCTTAAATATTTAAAAGACCAAGTGGATTTGTTGACAAACGAGAACAATAGACTCCAATCCATAACTCACGCAAAGGAGAAACGCCTAAAAACTACAGGATCGTTCATTTTTAAGAATTTAGAGGCAACAACAGCAATCGTAAACTCCAAGATTGCTTGATATGTTTTGATACCGTGATTTGAGGTATGATCTTTTTGGATTTTAGTATGATTTTGTTACTCTCAAGTTAGGATATATGGTTTGATTGAATAGATTACCTTTCTTATAAAGATTAGCTTGTTTTGTTTGTTGAATAAAATATGATTGTAGTTGTAATTATAACTAGCTACATAATCGTAAGATTCTGTGGCCAGTTAGAAAAATTTGAATTGCCAGTTAGAAAATTCAACTTACCAATATGACATCCAAAGCCTACACTATCTAAGAAGGAAACTTCTTAAGAGTGGAGCCCTAACTAGGGAGCCTAACCTACTTATATTGTGAAATTTATCTATAACAACCAATGATAGTAAATCTTTGAAGCAAGTTAGGTGGGATCTGTTCTTCTAGCAAACATATAAGTATTCTCCTGTTTCACTGCTGAATGCTACCTCTGTCAATAATCCATTAAAAGAATGGAAATTTCATTTTTGGCATGAGATGCAAACATATATATTCCCCTGTTTCACTGTTGAATGCTACCCCTGTCAATAATCCATTAAAAGAAGGGCAATTTAATTTTTTTGGGATGAGATCATATGATAAGTGATAAGCTATACTTCTAAAATTTGATAGGTTTCTTTTGCTCTTATCATGATATAAATTGATTGAATCTTCTTGCCTACAGAGATACAACATCTTCGGCATGGGGGAAGGTCAAAGAGCCCCTTCAGAACTCTTTTCCAGACTCATATAATCCACCTGCAGAACCAAATACAAAGAAGATAAGCACAGAATAACAGAAGTACATGACATTCCCGTACCAAGTTTTCAAGAAGCTTCAGTCTAAAAGGATGAATCTTGACAATTTACAAGCAGTTACCCATGCTATGGGCATTGACCATACAAAGGAGAAAGCAAAGGTAAAATGGTATTTATTTTCCTATGCTCATAAAACTACAATAAATATGAAAATCTATACTAGATCTTACGACCTTAGTATTAAACCCATGCGCCTATCCCTCATACCCATATGCCTAAACCTAATTAATCCTCCCATAACTCTTGAACATGGTTAAAGGAAAAAATCATATCAAAATATGAAGCATGCATAGCAATGATAAGCCATGAATATATTTCATCTTTAAACAATTCACAAACCCATCGTATATCATGAACCATGATCCAACATTAATTTCACCCCCTGAAAGTCCAATCACCTATTCCAAAATGATGCCCTGATACCCAACATCTTATCCTCATCATTACAACAACATGTAGATATGAAATGGCTTATCTGGTGGCAAATCCATCCAGATAAGCCTCATTTGGTCATAATTTTTCCTTACAACACCCTCACTTAAACTTACCATTCACAACACCATAACCATATTTCCCCTTGTCATAAGCTTTTCTCCAGTTTCGAGCCTGCTCCTTTTCGGTACCAAACCCTTCATCAATTCACTAAACCCTTGTGCTACAGCCCAATCCTTTTCTCAACTTATAACGATGGTCATTATTAGACATGAACCAGTTTTCCAAATTTATAGGGAAACCAAGGAATACAAATTATGTCAAGAAAAATATGCTAGATTAGGGTGGATACCATTTCTGGAAAAATTTACAGGATGGAACGAGAAGATATCTCAGGAATTTATACAAGGTTATGATGGAGAGACGACACATATAGGAAATCTACAACTGATAATTAATGAAGCAACTGTAAGGGAGGTTACGAGACTGCCTAGCAGAGGAGATAAATAATTCAAAGTTGTGGGAATTAACAAAGAGATGTGCCAACATTTCTTGAAGTTGGATCATCAGCACCCCGACTGGAAGAAAGGGATCCCTAGAAACTACATCAAAGAAGAATACCATCCAATGATTACCAGTCTTCAACGATTTGTCACTTGTGAAGGAAGGTATGCCGTAACTTTCATTTATCACCTTATGCTCCTATTGCATTTTGAAGGAGGCCCAAAAATCTATTTTCCATATTTTCTATGGATGAGTTTGAATAAAACGGTAAAAGGTGTTAAATCCATCTCCAAAATAGAGAATACTAGCATCTACCATCAAGGTTTCATTAAAATGCTAGTTTTGCATGAGCTTAGGAAACAAAGTATTAGTTGGAAAACCCTTATCACACAACACCTTCCCACAAGAAACAAATCTGTGGAGGAAACCCAGCATGGTCCAAAGAAAAGTAAGGAACCCCAAGAGAAAAAGAACAAGAAGGATAAAACAACTCCACCATCATCTAGGGCAGTGAGCCAACATGAAAAGGTAGGGTCCTCTTCCACAATCAACAAGACTTCTAAAAGCTCTGAATCAAAAGGTAAAAAAAAAGTAGTAGAGGAAACTTCAACGGTGGCAGTTGAGAAAGAGGACCATCAGAAAATGATGAATAAAAGGAATCATAGCTCAGAAACTAAAAGTAAACAGTCTGTGGCACAACCCCCTGTCACCATTTCAAAATTAGAGAAGAAGAAAAGGAAGCCTGTGAGCATCCCTGATCCAGTACCTCCTTGTAAAAGAACTATGAGGAGCATGACAAAGAAGGGAAAAACAATAGTTAGTCCTCATACATAGGAATATCCCATCGACCTTACCTCCCCTTCTGAGGATTTACCAATCCAAGATGACATCCCTAGCCTGACCGAAGAGCAAGCCACTATTACTTTATGTGGGATGAGGCGGAAATCGAGGAAAGTGAGTGCACCCAACCAACAATGGTAGAATCAACAAAGAACTTGACAAAAGAACAAATGAAGAAAAGGATTGGGGAATTAGAAAACCAAAATCAGGAACTCCAACAGTAAGTAAAGGAATATCAACTCTTGGATAGATATATCAAAAAGAAAAATGAGCAGTTGAAAGCAACCGGACAACAAATTCAAGACGACCATGAAGAGACCTCTAACAAGCTCAAGAAGGTATTACGACTCCTACAATACATTAGGGTCATCAAAAGGGAGCTAAGAGAAGAGGCTTCATCCATCAATATCATTGATCCACCAAAGTAAAGAACACAGTCTCAAGTTTTGAAAAATTTTGGGTTTTGTTTTCAGTTGCATGAGGACATGAAATGATTTTTGCATGGGATAATGTTGAGACCTGAAATTGACATTCTCATTACCCTTTTATACTCTTCACCTATACCCTTTTGGCCTACCTAAATCTTGAGTGAATGACAAGAACGCTACCAATTTCCAATAATAAGGTCATAAGGTAAACTATGGTTAATTCATGTATTTTGTGGTTTATTGAGTTAAGGAATTAAATATTTCATGTACTAATTCTTGATTTGTTTTATGTGAATCTTTGACCCCTAGATGTCTAGCATTCCTATACCAGATCTATCATGATCCGGTACCTGGGCACCAAGACTGCTGCTGTCCGAATCCGGTACCAAACACATCCGGTACTAAATCTTACCTGTTGTCATCCGGTACCAATGGCCATGCTCTATTATGATCTGATACTAATGGCCACGCTCTCTTATGATCCGGTACCAATGGCCACGCTCTGTCATGATCCAGTACCACCTTTTGCACACTGTCATGATCCATTACCATCTACCTGTTACGATCTGGTACTCATATGGAAGAGCCCAATGCAGTAAGTTAAGTGCCAGATCTCACCTAAGTCAATTAGTGGACGTCTATTTTCTATGATAAGAATAGTTTGTTGATTGCCTCATCCTCATGCACTTTGTGTCATGAGGATGAAGCTAAAGATGTAATCGAATGATTAAACTTAACAACTAATTGATTTTCAAATCACTTCGCCTCCTTGTGTTTCATGATGCAGACTATTAAATAGCCATGGCAAGGATGGTAGAAGAGTAGGAGAGTTAGCATATCACCAATATGTAAGCAACGTATGATAGTACATAACATATCCTAAGTAAAGATTAATGGAATGTCATTTTCTGATTATCTATGATTAAGAATGAGTTGAGTTGTTAAAGAGAGTTTTGATTTTATGTTTTGAAGTGTGAGTGAGAGCAATGCGTGTGTTAAAATCAAGCTTCCTATAGATTTCAGCAGCTGACCCGTTGAAGCGGCAAGTGCCCACCGCCCAACAAAGGTCAGCCTCTTCGTAGATTATCATTAGTGTTTGTTTTCAGTAGTATAAACATTGAATTAGCTAAAGCTTTAACTCTGTTAGATGATAGCAGTACAACTTAGATTAAGATTTCCATTCTATAATTTCTTAGAGATCTTTAATTTCTCTGTTTTTGCATATACTCTATTTTTGTTCTCATGAGTTTGATTTCCTTGAGTGATCATAGCTGTTGGCAGCAATATTCAAAACTACTTGGTTAAGAACTAGTGAAGTTCATTGTGAACCACAACAAAACCAACATATTGACTATTGAACTACCCATGCTATGCTGATTGATGTGTGATTCCCTTTCATAAAGTGTGGATTGCATAGTTAGTTTTCTGGGTCAGACATCAGAGTTGATCTATCAAATCAATTCCATCTAATACTTGCATGTGCCATAATGGAATAGATAGCCTCTCTAAGAAGGACATCCAAAGTGCATTGTAGTTTTCTATTTTGATCTGTTTCCATCATACATAATCTAGTTTGATTCTATACTCATGACATTAGAAATTACCTTTCTTACTGGTGTCTTGTAACTCTGTTGATTACAAATCCCAGATTGATAATTAATGAGTGCATTATATTAGACATATAAGTAGCACGAAAGTTCCACCAACAAGTTAAGAAAGAAAGGGACAAATTTTGGCATGAAAAACATATCAAGAGGAAAACTTCCAAGGAAGAAGACTTAGTGTTGATGTATGACAATAAATCCATTCAGCATCAGAGAAAACTCAGAATGCATTGGTTACGACCATACGAAGAAAAAACTATCACAGATGGGGGAGCTATATAGTTGAAGGAATTAGGAGGTGCATAACTTAGAGGGATGATCGATGGGAGTTGACTAAATCTATATAAGGACAGTCGACCACCCACAACTTGAAAGTCACTGTGTAGTTAAAAAAAAAAGAGGATATCAAATGGTACCAACAAAGGTACAATGCACCGAAAGGAGAAGGAGCACGCACACTCAGGAATAAAATCCTAATGAAGACAATGCAAATGGTTAGTTCAATATGAAAACAATAAGCAGTAAGGTGGAGAAAAAAAAATAAGCAGTAAGTGACGAAGGCTAGTAGAATTGAATGCCATAAATGATTAACGGGACACCACATTAATCGCGCCAAGTAGACACAGCAAGGGAAAGTAATGGCAAGTACAAAGGGACCGATGGTTCATTGAATCCATAAGAGAGGTAAAGTCTTCGACAAGCTTCACATGACACCCATACAACGCGAGGACGCAGGAACAAAAATCTTATTGTGAAACTAGAGAATACAAAGAGCGATAGAGAAGACATAGTAGAGAGTAAAAGTTACAAAGTTTATAGAGGTTGTAGAAGCTACTGAGATCAACAAACGACAAAATTTTTCCACCATGGCACCACCCAAATAAGAATAACTGAGCCAGAAAACCTGACAAACATGAGTTAGGACCAGAGCACAAACACAATCACAAGGAAGCGAACAACGACTATCACCGTCGCCATAAGTCGTCAATGTGGACGAAATCCCATCAACAGATACAACAAGAAGAAGCCCGACACCCATGGTAGAAGAAACCCAACAGAAAACACCTGTGGTAATGGACATCGATAGGCTAGAAGAGGGGCAGGGAAGACAAAATGAATATGCAGGCAGCCAAGTGCAGCCGAAAAACCCCATAGAAGCCCCGAGAGTCAACAGGATGACCCCAAATTGGGAAGAAACTACCAAGCCAGAAGAGTCACATACAACTGTGTTGGAACACCCACATGAGGAAGAAATAGAGGATGTCACTGACTGTCCAGAACAATATGCCGAAGAATGACCAATGGAGGCTGGAACCTCGAGTCAGCCACTACAATGAAAGGACAAGCAGCAGGTACTAAGGTCACTGCACTGACAACTTGCTGCAACAATTGTTTTGTTTCTCATACCAGAAGGGGTATGGGTAAAAGAAAACTTGTAAGGGTATGCAGAAAAATTAAGGTACTTAGACCATTATGTAACAGACACATAAGAAAAGTTCTCGGATTTTTCTAAGCAAGTCTACCTATAGACTGTTCATCAACCAATCCACTGGGAAACATGACTGGAAAAAACTAGGATTTTAGGTTTTTTGGACCTACCACACTTTGGTAGAGGCCAGTATGCAAAAAGTTGCATCAATAAATTGATGGCAATCACACATGGTGGAGATCTATTGTTGGACAAGGTTGTCTCAATAGATGTAGAGCTCATTGCATACATCACGGGGTTTCCATCATGAGGTATGGATCCCGCATGGTTCCTTGAGGACAAAACAAATGAGAAAACACTAGCCGAGGAGATGAAAAATAAATATGGCGCCGAAAGGGGGACGCGTAGAATCATTATCAAGCGGATTAGTGATATCGCGACAAGAATGGCCAAAATAATTATGGACCGCAAGATGCTCAGAAAACGCCATAAGGAGGAAGTCTTGATCGTGGTTGTCGCAGCTGTAGCACAGTGTGCCGAGGGCACTACAATTAGCTAGGAACCTTATTTGTTGAATCTATTTCTAAACGACTGTAAGGATGCGCAGGATCCGGGGACAAAATTTCAATATTCATGGTTGATCATAATGATAGCCATTATGGGATGGAAGGAGACGAATTACGTATTATTCACCACTATACCCATACCCAATCATGAAGGGAGATACTTATCAATTGGAGCCACTTTGGACGCCAAAAATAGAAGAATGAATGCAACTATATTCGAAGGATATCTCGATGACCTATAGGAGACCATCGCCAAAATTTGGAGGATAACACCACACATTGTGGAAAACTATCAGGGCATAGCCAAATTCAAGGCCACTAGACATGCGATGTGGATCCAGGCATAGAAGAACCCCAAAACACAATGGATACAACTACGCTATTGCATTATAGAGGGGGACATACAAATGGCCATCAAGGATTGAGAAGACAAATGGAGGATTCCAGTCCTCACTCAAGACATACCTGTAGGGGTAGAGGAGGAGGAGGCAAGATAGGAACATACCCATGCTGAGGAGGTAGGGAAGGAACAAACACAAACGCAGGAAGTCACAATTCCCAGAAACCAAGGACAGGACAAACCAAACCACAAAAAAATAAAGGGGGGACATCCAAGACAAAATTCCAGACGGGAAAGAAGAACAACACACAAACAACCCAAGTACAGAAGAAACAAGCCGAGGCAGTGCATGGGACTACATCAAATACTACTCCACAAGCGCTAGTCTAGAATAAGCGGCCAGCTACTCAGACGGGGGGTGGGCATAAGAATACAAAGGCACATATGACACCTCCAAAATACACGATCACGGAGGATGATGCAGAAATGGTGGCCCAGATGGTTCAAGATCGCACATTTGATGATTTTGAGAATGTTGTGCGCCAAAGGGATAGAATTCAAGAAGAATTGGAAAACATGCGACAACGCCTCAGGAAGATCAGGGATGTGCATGCAACCGACAACAACATAGACACTTACCCATCAGCATCATAGATAGGAGGAGAACCAGGAGCAAGTGAGCATGACACAGTCTAGACGATAGCAAAACCAAGATCAACATTTCACATCATACCCAGCATGCTACGCATGGATGAGATCATAGGGAAGACACCCCTAAAGGACTTGGATCAACTGCAGTTGGTATTTCTGTGGATACCAACCAAGGCCTTATATAAAATGAAGGTCAACCTTACACAAGATTTACAATCTCGTGCACGCACAGATACATCTGAACTACAATAGGTAAATGATAAACGTGACGAGTTGGAATTGGTATTCGAGTCGACCAAGATCGAGACCAAAGAGGAGATGGAATGTGTGAAAGGACTGGAACAAAAAGTGGTCATAGCCTACGAGAATATTCCAAAGACCACGTGATGCAGGAGCATCACAAGCAAGCATAAGAGGAGGATAGCTGGATACGCACCAATGCACATTTTGTAGATATTTTGAATTTCAAAAGGATGGCACATTAATGAAATATCTGGAGAGACATAAGTGCTCTTAAATGTTTTGGAAATTGTAACATAGATATTGAGCGGTTGTTCTCATCTATCGGTTGTAGACAATTAATGTAATCAATGTAAAGTAGTTGTAGTCATGTATTCGATTAGATAGCTTAGAGTTGTAAGGAGGGAAAACTCTAGAAAGCTCCCTCGTATGTATTGTATCATTATTCTCGGTAGTAAGAAGAATAGAGATGTAGAGCAAGAGAAAGTAGGAAAGCAGAGAAGAATAGAGACTGTAGAATTTGTATAAGAAGATAGCTATTGCTATAGAAACCATGTACAAAAAAACTTGAGTTAATATAAGAATGCTTTGACTCAATCTCATGGTGTTGTCATGGTTACTATTTTCATCTATTGAATGGTATGTTTATAGTTTTCTTATATACTCTGTTATGCACTTGCTTAAATGCTTTATGTGTATGATTTCATGTTGAATGTATGAAGTCTGAGAGAGGGAGAGTATGAATTTCAATTGTTTCTCTTCCTGAGAATTCCTGCAAGGAGTGCAGTGAAGGTCTACAAGGAATGCATTGACAAGATTCTGAGTTTTATATCAGAAAGTTCAGGAGGGATACCATTATTCTCATACTAGCATAGGTGCAAATATCGCACAGAGCCATGCAAGGTGTGTGTAGGCAAGGTGAAGTCTTAGAATTTTCCAACCCAAGTGAGTGGTTGAATAATTGTTTTTGCAAGGAGTGCACAAAGCTGGAGAGTTCAGATAATCAGTGATTATCATGAAGTCTCCAGGAGTAGAATTCCTTAGAATCCTTGAGTTTACATCCATAATCAAGCTCGGGAGGTATAGAGTCTTGGAAATTTCAGGAGGAAGGAGGCCAAGTTATTTAGCCAGGAGTCTTTGAGAACTTGAACGAACGGTTGAGTTTCTCAGATGGAGAAGCACCGATTTTTTGTGGACCGTTGGATCCAGTGGATCAACGGGGAGGATAAGGTTGAGTGTCTTTCAACACTCATAAGCTCAGGAGGATTAGCAGTTGTTAGATCTGGATCAACGAGAGCTGTTGATTGGAGATTGGAGTTTTGTCATTATGGAAGTCGGAAATGTGGAGGAAGCTATTTTCGAGAATCCCTGATACGTGAAATTCGGATGCGATCTCGACCATTAGATCATGGAAGAATCAGGACCATCAATCCGTATCAAAGAAGTCACGAGTTCAGACTTCGGGAAAAAGGAGAAGAGTCACATCGCGAACTCATGATTCGCGAAATCTTGAAACGGTTAGAATTAAGGCCCTAGGACTTGACTGGAGGTCATACAGTGAAAGCATAAGGGAGGATCCAAAGACCCGTTAGCCCATTTTAGGGTTTTAGGAATCAAAGGAGTCAGTGGGGACTTACAGTAGAAATCGTGAAGTTGCGAAAATGTAAACACCTTTTCGGGTTAAGTCAGTGGTCATGCTGGGTGGTCACATGGAGTGGAGGTTCACGCCTAGTGATTTTTCATGCAGACGTAACTTCTAGAAGGACCTGTGGTATTCTATGCATTGAAGGTTCCAGTGGGAACTAAAGAGCCATTTCGGCTTAAGGGAATAGGAAGATCCAAAGATCGGGAGGTCAAGTAGAACCTGCTGAGGTAGGGGAGTGTTGGCAGTAGTGATATAATTACTATTGTTTATAAGCTGCCTACACAGGACCTCTAAATTTTCATTACTTGTCATGAGCATTGTCACTAAATGACACTTGTCACTTATTTCTTTTTACATATCTTCCTTTCGATTTTTGTTTTCATGACTGAAAGCATGAAAACTCGTAGCTAGAATTGACATTTTGTTTCGATTTTTGATCAAAGGAGAACTGCTCATGTGGTTTATTTTAAAATTGTCATATTTTTTTTATGAACATGATAGTTCTCCTTGTTTATAACTTCTTGGTTATAAATGTGCCTTGGTTACATAAGTGAAAGACCTCCATTCATTAATATTCAATTGATATTAATGAAGTTTTGATTCATAAAACTTTTAATTATTTTGATACACTTACCTTTGTAATCAAGCCATGAATGTGTGTACTATGGTTTTCCAAGTGTTCACATCCTCATACGTACCCATGCCAAGGTGCTATATGAATTAAAACATGCCATTTATTTTCTGTATGGTCTTGGGGTTCATGATTTCGTTCCCACACATGGTGATTAACGCCTCTGCCTACCGTTTGAACTGTCATAGCATTGTTTTGTTGAAGCTCGGGGCTATGGCTCTGTGGATTTTTATCAAACCCTACCTATAGGTTCTGTGTTGATTCCCTTCTGTTCACCATGGCTCCAGTGGTAAGGATTGATCCCAATGACATCCAAACCTTGCTATCGTATGATAACTCCAGAGACGATTTAGAAAGGAACGGTTGGTGTTTATTCATTGAAAAATTTAAGGGTTTCAATCTGAGAGTTGCCCATGAGTTCGCATTGACCTTCAATGGCTGTAGAGAAAAGATAGGTGACATGCAGCTAAAGGTAACTAAGGAGTTTTTAATATAGGCCACCAGTTTACTAGCTGTCGGGCAAAAATGGTTCAAGAATGCAAAAGTTGAAGAAGTCCCCTGGACTTTGATGTTCACCTCACGGAAAATTACTAGTTGCGACCGAGGTGTGCTAGTCTCATCCTTAAAACCTAGGTGGCATGATCTACTTGCTATTGTGAAACAATTCATTACATGTGAAGGAAGATTTGGGTTAGTTTTCCTGTATCATCTACGATTGCTTATGAGTTTCATTGACTTCCTGTTGAACATGCCCTACTTCCTGCTTAGAAGCATGTACAAGATGGGAAAACGGTTTAGGAGGTAGAGGTATGATTTGATTTTATTCCATCATGGCTTAATTAAAATTATCCTTGTGCATCAGTTGCAATTACAAACCGATTGTTGGGATGAATTTGTTTTATGAAATGGCTTTGGCAACAATGAGTTGGGATAGGTTGATAAACCGGTTATTGTTGAAACCCTTGTGAAACCTACCACTTCTCGTCCACCACTCCTGCCCTATGATCTTGCCCCTAATATTGAACCCTCGACCTACCCTGATGTTACTCAACCAGAAAATCAACCGGGTTCACACCCAAAGAGTTGCACTAAAACTGTTAAAAAACCCACAGGGAAGAAGCTAAAGGGTAGCGTCGATGTTAATTACAAAAATAAAAGGGTTGGTCATTTGATTTCATGATGTGCTCTAAATAAATTCAAACCCTGTGCAGACACAAAAAACAAAATTGAGTTAAGTAAAGATTCAGATTCAGAAATTGAAAGGTTTTTGGTCGAAGAAGACCCTGTGTCATACGGGCTCTGTCTTGACACACCCTATGACTATGTAAACAACTTGCCTCCATGTCTAAAGGGTAACCCAGAATTCTTGGGCATTCGACTTTGTGATAAACCTACCTTTCACATGGACGCTTCTCCATTCCTTAATGCCGTCAGTGCCAATGCACAGTCTCTATAGCCACAGTGTGATGAATGTTGATCCTGGATCGACAGGTATTATACAGATGTGCCTTTAATACAGTCTCAGATTAAATATTTAAAAGACCAAGTGGATTTGTTGACAAACGAGAACAATAGAATCCAATCCATAACTCATTCAAAGGAGAAACGCCTAAAAACTACAGGATCTGTCATTTTTAAGAATGTAGAGGCAACAACAGCAATCGTAAACTCCAAGATTGCTTGATATGTTTTGATACCGTGACTTGAGTTATGATCTTTTTGGATTTTAGTATGATTTCGTTACTCTCAAGTTAGGATATATGGTTTGATTGAATAGATTACCTTTCTTGTAAAGATTAGCTTGTTTTGTTTGTTGAATAAAATGTGATTGTAGTTGTAATTATAACTAGCTACAGAATCGTAAGATTCTGTAGCCAGTTAGAAAAATTTGAATTGCTTGATTTGACAATTTAAGACATATCTAAAATCTTCCCGTTTTCATTTGTTTTCAGGAACCCATGATTTCCAAGGAGATATGAGCACTATTGACATCTTCTAGCCATATCAACTTTGTTTTTTTTTTAGTAAATAGATTAGGCTGTTGGTATTTTGATATCAAGTAAAATTAGGGAGGTTGCATCCCCCATATTTTTGGAATAGATTTGATATTATCAACAGGAAACATTTTTTTCTTGGAACCTATATAAGCATGCTATTTTGTAAACATGAGACGATCTCTGCCTGGGGAAAAACTATGGATTTGTCATTTATAGACTTAGATGAAATATAATACTCATCACAGCTTTAGCTTCTCTGTATTGTGTTTTTATTCAAGTCATGTTTATTTCAATTTGTAAATATATTATGATTGCTTTTGTTGTCATGGTTTACTACAAGTTGATAGAATAAAATTTTATATGTTATCCATGTTTCATGTTCCAGATTTAACACACAATAATCATTCGTTCAATTTGAATTAAGAGGTTTATCTCTGATTTCGATCAAACGTTTATACGCAAGTTCTCACAGCAAAGTTTTTCTTAATGTGGCTCCTTGTAAAATTATGAGATTGCTATGATCGTATCTCTTATATGTTCTATCATTCGAATTCCATCATTACTGCTTCAGATTTATGAGAAGAAATTGTAGGATCTGCTGCAGGTTTACCTCAGCAGACAAGGAGATCGGATGCTACACACTAAACAAATATTGGATGCGACAACAGGTCAGCCTATTATTTGATTTCGTTAGCATAATAAATATAGAAGCTCCCTGTAGTTAAAACATTTTTTATCATCTGTTATTTCTTATGTTTAATTAGATAGTTTGATATTTGATTTCTTTTATATAAACATTATAAGAAAACAAATCATAAGGATTAGATAATAGTTTTACTATTGTTTAAAAAAAATAAAATCAATTTACATTCGATTTTCACGGATTTAGATTAAAATTCGTATTTTTTACATATTATATATATCTTAGAATTATAATTATTTGTATGTATTGTACACATGATAAGTAGAGTTATTTTATAAGTATTAGTTAGTTAAACTGTAAATATATATTAAATGTATATATAGTTTTTAGCGATTGTTATTTATTAAGTTATTGCATTTGCTTTAGTTTTGTTTTTTCTCTTTCTTTAGCACTTAGATCGGCCAACGGAGCCCCTAAACCCATCAGAGTGGATTAATCCAAATATCTTGGGTTAATTAGACAACCCCAGACTGGATTCACTCCTCCAATTAACGAACGGTCAATTTCACTCGTCAACAAATGGCGCTAGAAGGAGGGCCTGAAAACTATTAATGGCACGATGAGGTCGTAAGACTCCTCCCCCACCTACTCACTCACCTATAGTAACTAGAAGTCATTCAGATAACAACATTGTCCCTCAAGAAACAACCACATCAAACGACGATCTACGGATCACAGTTGAACCAATAACTCCAAATTCTACGAGTGGTGATATACAAGAGATTGTTCGACAATCTCTCATAAGAACGCATAGTGCCTTAGCCCATATAAGACAACCAAACTAACCTTTGAATCAACCATTATACTTCTATGATATCAGAGAACAACTTGGAGGTATTGACCTTACCTTAAACCCTACAGATCCAATCCTCACTCCTGCAGCAAGAAGATCTGGTATACCACCATCACCACCCCCTTCATCTCCTTCTTCTTCTGGAGAAGAATCCTCTGACAAAGGTAGTTCCTCATCCCATCCTTCATCACCACCCACACCTATGGCTAATCCGAACAATCCAGCCAGAACCTGGCTCGACCAAGATGCAGTGGCCATACCTGGGCCTCAACATCCTATACCCAAACACCTGGAGAAATGGCTCTCTAGATTTGACCCGGACTCCAAACAGATAGCCGAAGATCACATCAAAAAGTTTATGTTATCCATTAGACTCCGTAATGTTGAGCATGAAGATGTAGTCTGTAGATTGTTTTCCTACACCTTTGAAGGCAATGCATCTACTTGGTACTTTTCCCAACAGCCCCACACCATCGTATCATGGGAGAAATTTGAATCCTATTTCCTTGAGAAGTTCGGAGACGACAAGTCTCCTGAAGTTCTAGTCATGGAGATTTCTAGTTTAAAAATGAACCCCAAAGAAAAGATCAAAGACTTTAATCAAAGGTTCTTGACACTAAAGAACTGAATCCCCACAGATTCGATGCCTACCGAGAATCTTATTGTCGCATACTACATGAAAGCATTACATCAAAACATAGCCATTTGGGTAAAGAGATCCAAGACATTCTCAGTTTAAAAGACACTACTAGCAACGACATAAAGACTAGTTCATCTTCCAAAAAGAAAATCGAAATCCTCCCTAGACCTTCCCAAAACAAAGCTCAACCTGAGAATTCGTATTTAGAAAACTTACAGAAAGTCATTCATAAATTGTCCAACCAAGTTATAGATTT
This sequence comes from Picea mariana, assembly GCA_032191745.1. Classification (NCBI taxonomy): domain Eukaryota; kingdom Viridiplantae; phylum Streptophyta; class Pinopsida; order Pinales; family Pinaceae; genus Picea; species Picea mariana. Next base: position 28,581 of record JASDQU010817949.1, read on the forward strand.
GAAAAGGTCGGCTGAAGAAGCTTCTTTGAGCAAAGGGCTCTACAAACCCCCTTTTAGAAAGCCTTTTCCCACCAACCGACCTAATTCAAATACTGAAGGCCTAAATCTAGAAAGCCTACAATTCGCTATTCAAATGATCCTAGAAGCACATGATAACTTGATCCCTCCTGAGATTCCTGAAGAAGTAGCTGAACAAGAGACAGTAGAAGAAGATGAATCCTCTTCGAATATTTTCAGACATTTTTCGGATAGCATTTTTCAAGCTAATTTCGAGACAGTGCACCCTTACAATACTAGGAGCAAGACAACAAATAAGCCTTATTCTGAAATCACTACGACTTTGTCTCAAAAATAGTCTAAATCAACTGAGACTAAACAAAATTCAGTAAACCAAAGTTTAGTTTATGATTTGATTGAAGATCCAAAAAAGCTTAGGGCTAATATCTCAGTTTATGAATAATTAAAATTCCCTTTTCTTCTGCAAAAAATGCTGCAGAATATTGCAGAGAACAATCCGAATAGAAACAAAGGTGTTCAAAACAACCCCAAAATTCCTCAGAAGGCCTCTGCCAAAACTACATCCAAGCCACACGATAAAAGAGACCTTCCTGTAAATAATGTGACAAATGTAGATAAACCAGTTTCAGAGGCTGCGAGTAAAAAACAACAAACTTCCACCGTTAATACTCACAGAAATGTCCCTCCATTTTTGTTGACTTTTGAAATTTTCAATAGGAATGTACATAACTGCATGGTAGATTCAGGTGCGTCATCTAACGTAATGCCTTGGTCTGTCTGTCAAAAGATTAATGCCGAAGTTCAACCATCCATCTTGAAAATTATTCATCTTGATCGAACTAGTGTTAAAGTGATATGTGAATTAAGAAATGTGCTTATAAGATTGTCATCTAATCCTAAAGTCCATCAAGTGATTGATATTATTGTTGTAGATATTCCAGAAGTTTATGGTTTGTTTGTAAGTAGAGACTGGTCGAAACAATTACATGGCTATTTTGCAACAGATTAGTCTCACTTGTGGCTGCCTGAGAATGGAAATCCCAATAGAATCAAGGTAAATCGTGAACATTATCTGAAGTTCACGGTGACTGATTTAAATGATCCCAATGAACCATTCACTCCTTCTGCCGATTCGCCCGAAATACAGGAGATGGATACTTTTTTCGGTAATTTCATGGCTGAAACTTCTACTATCACTAACCCGGAACAACAGTCTGAAATTTTGACATATACACAGCCAACAACTTTCTCTCAGTGGTCACATGCAACCGACGAAAATCAAATATGGTCTCTATACTTTGATGGGTCAAAATCTAAGGAAGGAGATGGTGCAGGTTGCGTGCTCATCGACCCATAAGGTAATAAGACTCTGATTTCTTTCCAGTTAGAATTCGAATGTATGAACAACACGACCGAATATGAGGCACTCCTATAAGGCCTCAAAAAAGCATTAGATCTGAACATTCAAAATTTAATTGTCTTTGGTGATTCAGAAATCGTGGTTAGACATGTAAAAAATTCTATCCACTGTTTATCTCCGCACCTTAAAAGCTATCAAACTGAGGTATGGAATTTAATGAACAAGTTCTTCGCATTTAACATAAATTCTATTCCTAGATTGAATAATTCAGAAGTTGATTTGTTAGCTAACGTCGCTTCAAATTTTTTTCCTGCAGAAGGCTTATCTTGGAATGCATTTTCCATTGAACTTTTGTTCAAACCGTCCATCCCAGACAACATCATGAATTGGAGTCTTCGATGACGATCAAAAAATTATAAGTTTTCTGCATATGGAAGAAACCTTCCAGGGCACGATGATCGATGAAGGTACCCATGACGAAAATCTTCGTGACTTTATGGTAATACCAAATCTGAGATATCCAGAATCTTCATCAGACATGGTAAATTCTATCCCAAAATCTGTGGTTAGATTAGAAAAATTTTATGATCTTCACGACAAGTTCAGAAAATCAGTGAACTGTAAAATGAATAGTTCTTCTTTGACACATGAAAAGGTAAATTTGGGAACTAAAGACAACCCACAGTGCATTAATTTGGGGGTGGGGTGTTCTGAGCAAGAAAAAGTAGTGTTTATTAAGTTGTTTAAGGAATTCAAAGATGTTTTTGCTTGGATGTACGATGACCTAAAAACCTTTGATCCTAACATCATACAACATGTTATTCCCATGAAACCCCAAACCAAACCTTTTCAACAAAAGTTAAGTTAAATGCACCCAAAACTCGAACCAACGGTCAATAAGGAATTAAACAAACTCCTGAACGCTAAAATAATCTTCTCAATTAGGCACACACAACGGGTCTCTAATCTTGTCCCTGTCAGGAAGAAGAATGGTGAAATTCGACTATGTGTCGATTTTCGAAATCTTAACTGAGCGTCTGATAAAGACAACTACCCTGTCCCTCCCATGGAATAGATCCTTCAACAGGTATCTGGTTCTGCAAGATTATCCTTGCTGGATGGTTTTTCAGGGTATAACCAAGTTCTTATGTCTCCTCCAGACCAACTCAAAACCACCTTCCGCACTCCATGGGGCACCTACGCTTATAAAAAGATGCCCTTTGGACTCATAAACATCGGTGCCAGTTTCAGAGAGCGATGGAGATCGCTTTCTGGGGCTTAATCAATCAATCTGTAGTAGTTTACCTAGATGACATCACTGTCTTCTCGAAAAATAAAGAAGATCATCTAGCTCATTTGAGATCTGTTCTACAATGATGTCGTAAGTACGACATTTCTTTGAATCCTAAAAAATCTATCTTCGTAGTAGAATAAGGTAAGCTCCTCAGATTCATTGTATCGAGTGAAGGGATGATTATCGACCCTGAAAGAACTCAAGTCATTTTGAAACTTCCCCCTCTCTCATCAAAAAATTCCATGCAATATTTCTTAGGTCAAATAAACTTTGTTAGGAGATTCGTCCCCAGCTTTTAAGAAATGGTGAGACCATTACAAAACTTAATAAAAAAGAATGTACAGTACCATTGGGGACCTTTAGAAAGCCAAGCTTTTGATTCAATAAAAAAGGCCATAATAGACGCTCCTTCTCTAATGATCCCCGACTTTTCGCAAGGCTTCACCCTCTACACGTTTGCCTCCGACCGATCCTACGTTGCCATCCTAACTCAAACGAACGCTGAAAACAATGAGGTCCCAATCGCTTTTATGAGTTCATCCTTCAAGGGAGTGGAAATTAATTACCCAACAGTAGATCAACAAGCCTATGTTGTTTTCAAAGAAGTAAAGCACTTCCAATCTTATCTATTGAAATCTAGGATGAAAATCATTGTCCCTTACCTGACTGTCAGAAATCTGTTAGTACAGAAAGAACTAGGCGAAAAAAGGGCAAACTTCGTCACATCCTTACAAGAATATGACATAGAAATCACCCCAGCACAAATTTTAAGAGGCCAAGGTTTATGCAAATTGGTCGCTGATTCAGCTGTAGGAGAGCAAGAGGAAAATGATATGTTAAATCCAGGACAACACTATCAAAATCAAATCTGTTGTGCACAAAACCCTGTTAGTCCCTGGTATGATGACATAAATTTTTGTGTTACACACGAATCAGCTCCCCGTCACCTTGATCCCACAAAAAGGAAGGAACTAAGATTAAAATCTGCTTCTTTTCAGTTGATTAATGGTATTTTGTTTCGTCAAAATTTTGATGGAGTACTAATGCGCTGTCTTGAGAAAGATGAAGCAGAAAAAGTCTTATTGGAATTACATGTAGGAGAAGTTGGTGGTCATTTTGGTGGAGACGCCACTGCCCATAAAGTATTAAGAGCAGGTTATTATTGGCCTACCCTTTTTAAGGATGCTCATGCTTTATGTTGCAAGTGTGTGATTTGTCAAAAAGCATCTGGACGGATACAGAAACCAGCTTTCCCTTTGCAACCAGTTTCGGTAGACTCCCCTTTTCAGTAGTGGGGTTTGGATATTATAGGCCCAATCAATCTACCATCCTCACAGTAGCATAAATATATTATAAGAACCACAGATTACTTCACCAGGTGGTCTGAGGTTGCCCCATTAAAAGCTGTAAATACCATCCAGGTAATATCTTTCTTGAATTCAAATATTATTACTCGTTTCGGTATCCCTGAATGCTTGGTATTTGATAATGCTTCTTATTTTTCGTCTCTTGAAATGAGTGATTTCGCTCTAGAAAAAGGAATTAAATTAAAGTACTCTGCCAACTATTACCCCCAAGGCAATGGTTTGGTAGAATCGACTAATAAAAATCTGATCAAAATTATCAAGAGAATGGTCTCCGAAAACCATAAAAATTGGCATAACGCATTGTTAAACGCAGTCTGGGCTGATAGAGTAACTCCTAAAACTGTTGTGGGTAACTCACCTTTCTTTCTCGTTTACGGTAGGGAGGTGATTCTTCCACCACATTTCCTTCTTGCATCTCTGTAGTTATCGCATAAAGTACAGGAAGAGGATTGTCCCCCTTTGGAGAGTCGAATTAACGCTTTGTTAAAATTAGAAGAAGTGAGGGCTCAAGCAAAACAGAAATTGGATCAACATCAACTCATTGTTAAAAACTGGTTTGATTCCAATTCTGCCTCTCATAGAAATTTTGAGGTAGGTGACCTTGTTCTAAAATGGGACAAACCTCATAAGGGAAAACATGAGCATACTAAGTTTCAGAACTTGTGGTTGGGACCATTTTTAATTGCTGAGAAATTGGATCCCAGTTCCTTCCGATTACAAAATTTAGAGGGATAGCCAGACACCTTTCTGGGGAATGGCCAAGCTCTAAAAAGGTAATTTTCCTGATGACGCTCCCATGTACACTGTGTAAATATTTTCTGTTTCGTTTGCTGATTTGTTTTGATTTTTTCTCTTTTTGCATATCAGTCTTTCTTTTGAAACATATATGCCTGCATCATGGGCTAGCTCAGACAAAGAGAACAGAAAAATTTCCCCTCCAAAATCACTGCTGAAAGTTGTTTAAACATCAATTGTGGTATTTTTCTGAGTTTGCATCCATGTTGAAGATAACTTGTTGTTTGAAAAACGTTTCTTGATTTCAATCTACAACTGAAGATATTCATGATCATCTATAAAAAATTATTTTTATGCTGTCCCTGTTCCTTAAGAGAACAACTCAAAGATGTCTCCCTACTCTTGAAAGTTGGTTTTATTAACAAATTATTTCTAAATCTTGACGAAGGACAACTAAGAAATTTTTTCAAGGTCTGTGACTTACTAAGATGTGTCCAAAAACTAGAAATTTCAGCGTTACCCCTCTCTATTAAATATCTCTAAAACTAAATAAACCCTCAGAGAGTTGTGAGAAGTGCTTGTAAACCCATTGAGATACTGAACAGGTCTGCTGGCAGCGGGTAAATGCATGCATGATGCCAAGATAACTTCACCGAGGTACTGAACATGCCCGTTGGCAGCGAAGCAATGCCAGGTATATGAAAATTCTCAGATATGGATTCTTTTGACCTTAAATATCCTTCGTTATGATCTAAAACTTCTTGGCAGGATACATATATCAGAGTGGGTTAATTGAAATCCTTATCGAGGCTATGGACGCCTGCTGGCAGCAACGGCCTTGTCAACAATATTGAAGATTTTAACTTTAATATCGTGACTCTCTTTTGTTAAGATTGTCATCAATTTTTTGTCTCTTTAAAATAACAATAATCTGAAACTGGAATGCATTATAATTATTTACAATGTTCAGACAACTTTTTGATTGTTTTCGATTTGAAGTTTTTTCTGAATATCCTAATCTGAACTCGTTCATTTGGTTGAGATAACTGCTTCTCCCAACGTGTCACCATTGTTGGCATCAGTGATATAATTACTATTGTTTATAAGCTACCTACACAGGACCTCTAAATTTTCATTACTCATCATGGGCATTGTCACTAAATGACACTTGTCACTTATCACTTTTTACATATCTTCCTTTCAATTTTTGTTTTCATGACTGTAAGCTTGAAAACTCACAGCTGGAAATGACATTTTGTTTCGATTTTTGATCAAAGGAGAATTGCTCATGTCGTTTATTTTAGAATTGTCATATTTTTTCTATGAACATGATTGTTCTCCTTGTTTATAACTCCTTGGTTCTAAACATGCCTTGGTTACATAAGTGAAAGACCTCCATTCATTAATATTCAATTGATATTAATGAAGTTTTGATTCATAAAACTTTTAATTATTCAATTTTTATTTGATACACTTACCTTTGTAATCAAGCCATGAATGTTCGTACTATGGTTTTCCAAGTGTTCACATCCTCATACGTACCCATGCCAAGGTGTCATATGTTAAGAACCAAACATCAATATAGCATAGAAAAACCTCAGGAAAAGTACTCAATGCCTTCAAAAAGAGATAATTTCAGATAATAAGCCTCTTCGAGGGGGCAACCTCCTTTTACCCCACTTAAATATTCAAGTACAAGATGATTCAAAATGAAAATGTCTCCTTGGTATATATAGGGGACTAGGAGGTATAATTACAACTAATGGCCTAAAGCTGACATAAATAAAATAACATTACTAATATAATATGCCCCAATTAAGGGGTAATGAGCCAATATTAGGGCTTAGAATGCCCCTCCCCTTGAGACAAGTGTTGTCCGCAACGCTTGAGTAACTCTGGATGCTTCTCTATAAAATACTCATCTTCTCAAGTGGAATCTTCAGCCGGAAGTTTCCTCCATTTAATGAGATACTCTGAAATGGATCTATTCCTCAGCTGGCGAATTCTTGTGTCAGTGATGGCTTCAGGCTCCAATATGATTTTTCCTTCCTCGTCAAGTTCTGGAAATGTAGTTTGAACTGGGATCTTGTCACCTATAACCTTCTTTAAGCATGAAACATGGAAAATTGGGTGTACTCGTGAAGATGCAGGCAGCTCCAATTTGTATGCCATAGTACCAATATTTTGCAACACCTTATAAGGTCCATAGTACTTTGGTGATAAATTTTTATCCTTCTTGGCTTGCTTGAGGGACATCTGTTTGTATGGTTGTAGTCTTAAAAACACCCAATCCCCTACTTCAAAACTTCTTTCACTACGATGTTGATCTGCTTGTTGTTTCATGCGATTCTGTGCCATGGTCAGGTTGTCCTTTAAGA